>JAJLXV010000117.1:0-46514 GCA_030571435.1 Myxozyma mucilagina | reverse complement strand
TGCATCACAACTGGTTTAAATTCAGTAAAACACACAGTTTAAGTCAAAAGATATAGACCTACTGTCTGCCAACACATCGGAAGACACTACTTCTCGAACAGTAATCTCATATTTGAGTAACACAGTCCATATTGAAGCTGAAAATTCCTCTTCAATCTCCCGCAGTAATGTTTTAGCTTTCTTGAGGTTTCTTTCCTTGTTTTGTTCACCACTATACAAAGCTCTTACTAGATTACGTAAAACGTTGTATTTTAGCTCGTGGACAGTCTCATTAACCTCAGACTCTTCATATTCCGAATTTGATCGAGAGAACAGAGCCAATGAGCGCTCGAACCATATTATAGCTTTATCATAATGTTGCTTTGCAAAATAGTCTGTTCCAATATCAAATAGAATTTCAACTAAATACTCAATTTTCTTGTTCGGAAGTGTAAAGCGTGAATCAATCGAAGGCAGTTTAGAGTACCAAGTGTTCATAAGATCTATATTGTTTGTTTTCCATCCCTTTCCATGAGTTAGCTTACCCCATATACAAGAAGTGTGACAAATTGGAGAATCTTACTGCATAGATTCTTAAAATACAATACTCAACGGCCAGAGAGTAAGTATTCGTGTCATCAGCTTTATTCCCAATCACTGTTTCATATATTTTTGGGACTCGAGATAGTAAACGCATCAAAGACTCAACAGCATCATTGTCAAGACACATTTTTAATGCTTTCAGGTACACTTTAAAAACTCTCAGATTATCAACCACGGTTTTAGCCAGCGTTTCGCAGCACTCTATTATTAAGCACGCAAGCGTACGCACGCTACAGACGACAGCCATATCAGACTTGGGATTTTTCTCTTTATTCTGATGACTCAACACAGTCGCTAGATTCCATAACTTCACTCCAGCTTCATCAAATTTTGCACTTGAGTCAGATGATGAAGAAAGGTTGTTTTTTGTGGCCAAAGACGCTAAGAATTGCTCAACTGAGAGTAACGATGAGTCTAACATTGGAACAAGCCCGTTCTTTTCTGAGGATGGATCCTTTAGTTTCTCGTGTATCTGTAGCGCTTTCTCTGCATTATGTGAGTATATGTGTCTACAATTTCTCAACATATTAAAACTGCTCCAGACCATAGATTGCGGCAGCGCGCTTGTCTATGAGCGACATAGGCACTGAAGCAGAGTCACTCCCATTTCCACTTCCATTGCCTATAATTTCTTGAGTGCTTAAGTTTGTCTTCTTTTTTGCATTGATCAAATCCTCAAAAGGAGGAAAAATTGAGCTGAAATTCATGGTATTCGATAGGAAGCTTGCCGATGCTCTACAATACGCTTACTATGAAAGTTATAACCGGAATGATGAAAGACGCTTTTAGCCCTAACCTGATGCCAAATAAATAGAGAAATGACATCACGTGGATTACGCGTCTTCATCGAGACGCGCGAGCGCGTTTAATGTACAAATCTAAATTAATAAAATAGCTATATACACCTAAACCCCAGAATTCATCATGTCAGATCGTCGACTTCAGTCTATTTTTCTAATTCATAATAGTCGACATGGCATAACCCATCATACCGCGAAGCTGGACTTCATCTAATGGTCTTCTTCGATCCAAGCCGCGTCTTCTATTTTGCTGAGCGACGGCCGCAGCAGAGAATAGTACACTGTAGGAAAGCGAAAATACAATGCTTTCCCAATATTCATTTTTCTTTATGAATTCAGTTGGTATAAGTGCTCCCAGAGCTCTCGGGGCAACAAAAAGGGCAAGTTCGCCTCGTCTTTTCGGTGCCTCGATCAGGATGCCTAGAAAGAGTTAGAGATTTTCATTTTTTCAAAAAAATTCAAAAAGACAACGACGGTCCAAGATAACATACTCCATCCACATAGCAAGCAACCAAGTAGAGGACCCAGTGTGTTGTCCCATGTGATTGGCTTTGCTTTGGGGAAAAGCCAGGGTCCCAGCCTTGAGCGCGTCAGACACACTCCATACCACGTCAAAGTTACGAATGCGCCCAAAAAAGAAGAAGATCTGATAGAACTTTTTAAGACAAATGCCAGTCTGCTCAAGAGGTTCCGCCTTACTCGTGAAGGACGCAATTGAAGAATCAGATTGAGAGGTATATAAATGAGCAAGGCATTTCTAAATGCTTTCCAAAATCTAAGTAAAGCGTGTATTTCACAGTTGTCACTCATATTTTCGTGTATGATAGTACAAGGTAGTGGTATTGATACAGTTGGATCGCCGTAATCACGTGGCACACCAAGTTTTTTACACATTGGTTCCATGTAATCAGCAATCCCTGTTTCTTGCCCGTAAATAAACTCGTGAGTTTGTGCTTTTCGTAACACTCCCAAAAGATGTGTATCTAAACCGGCGTAGCGGGTGATCCAAGTGTTGTACGATTTGGGGAGTCTATCGGGTTTGTAGAACCAAGCATACATTATGACTGAGCACGACGCCACGAAAGAGGCAACATCATATGCACCCACGGAGATAGGAAGCTTCCCTTTGTGTAACACATTGCGGCGAATAACATAGTCAGCAGCCGAAGTAAAGGTTGTTAGTGTATTGTCCAAGTCATGAGTTCGAGCATGGGTATCACCGCTCTCTGCAAGCACCGATTCAATAGTTTGAACCGTCTCAGATTTGCGCTCACTTCGACGGTGCCATCTTGTTACAAAAAGACTCGCGACGACAGCACCTAAAAAATAATGTACAGAGTTACTCTGCTTTAAATGTCTCCTTGATAGCGCCCTCGATTGAATAAAACACGCTTCAATTGCTCTCGCGGCAAAAATTGAAGATCCTAGCAATGTTGACCAAAATGCGGGGCTTCCGTTAAGCGAAAGAGCAGATAGCAGAATATGCTTTAAACGACTGGGAAGAGAACGTAAATGAGCTCGTGATCTTGAAGCAAGTACAAAAAGATTCAAGATGCGTGGAGCGACGGCAGAAATGTAAACGAGACCGAAGGCAAGGATCGCTCTACGTTGCAATTGTCAGTATGTTGATGGCAGGTAACTAACCTGTATACTCAACGTACGGCGAAACGGCTGGATCTGCGCTGATGCGTTTGAGAGCAAGCTTCCAAAACGATGAACTTGCTGACTGCATTTATAACAGCACTTTGAGCAACAAAGCAGACAGCAGTAAGATAATCATGCAGCGGAACAACAAAATAATAAAGTACAGACAAGACATGTCTTCCTGCCTCGGCCATTGTTCTGACTTTCACGTGGCAATCACAGACTCCACACAGCCCTCCTTTCTCAGGCACAATGAACCTACACTCAAAACAAGTTACGATCTACAAACTCAATCAAACACATAAAGGCGAATTGAATAGATTAAATATTACATATCCGCAGAAGAAACTAATGTACAATGTGACTACCATCACATAAAAAACCAGGCCCAAACAAAACAGCAAATCACCCGACGATATCGACTTTAAAAACCCTGACTATAGCATCCGAATACCGAAAAACAAATGACATGAATAGTGATACAAAGAATTGAATAAATAACCAAAGAGGATATTTACAACTCCTGACTGGGGCCCTTGCCGGGCTTGCCAGACTTCTTGGGAAGCAAGTTCTGGTGAATGTTGGGCAAAACACCACCCTGGGCGATAGTGACGTGTCCAAGAAGCTTGTTCAACTCCTCATCATTTCGGATGGCAAGCTGAAGATGGCGGGGAATGATACGGGCTATTCGACCGTTAGTAAAATTCAATTCGATAAAATAAAATTAGAAAACGTACTCTTCTTGTTGTCACGAGCAGCGTTACCAGCCAACTCAAGAATTTCAGCGGCCAAATACTCAAGAACGGCAGCGAGGTAGACTGTCAACAAGTTAGTCTGATGAAACTCAAGCGCAAATCGATCATGATGTGACTGTGATCCCTCCCAGTCAGGTCAAGTCAATGCAAAAGTCAAAGAAATTTCAATAGCCACATACCAGGAGCACCAGCACCAACACGCTGAGCGTAGTTGCCCTTGCGAAGCAATCTGTGAACACGACCGACGGGGAAGGCAAGTCCGGCCTTAGCAGAACGGGACTGGGATGACTTAGAGCCGGAAGCGGCCTTTCCACCAGATTTTCCTCCAGAAGACATTGTTGAGTTGCGATTGGTAGATTAGTTTGTTGGGGAGAAGAGAAGCTCAGCAAAAGAAGATACTAGCAAGATACTGAACAAAAGGGAGCTGAGCGGGCGGCGGGCGCGGGCCGGGACTTTATAGTCGCGCGCGGGCGACGTGCATCAACACGGGTTAGGGTATGGAGTGAAATCGCGCCCAGGAAAAAAAGACGTGGTTTGCTGAGGAATGAGCGTTGATGCGCGCAGCCGCTCGACGAGTATAAGAAGGCCCGCTGCCCCCCGCCCGCCCTCTTTCGTTTCTCATACCAACCGCCTCTTGCTCTCTACATACTCACTTCATTAATCATCACACATCTTTGATCAAAATGCCTCCCAAAGCCGCTGAGAAGAAACCCGCCGCCGGAAAGGCCCCTGCCGGAAAGGCTCCCGCTGAGAAGAAGGAGGCTGGAAAGAAGACTACCGCTCCTTCCGACAAGAAGAAGCGATCCAAGACTCGTAAAGAGACTTACTCTTCCTACATTTACAAAGGTGTGTTTTGACTTTTTTGCTTCGGATTTCTGAAACGATTTGGTCTCTTATCACGTATAATATACTGACGCGTCATCATTAGTCCTCAGGCAAGTTCATCCTGGTATGTATCCTTATCTCCGCTATTCTTCGGCGCTTTCTTCGATCGATCGAGACTAACTTTTCTGTTCCAGACACCGGTATCTCTAACCGTGCTATGTCGATTTTGAACTCGTTCGTCAATGGTAAGATTATTCTTTTGTTACATATATTAGCGAATCGTGTCTAACATACATTCAGATATTTTTGAGCGCATTGCCACTGAGGCTTCCAAGCTTGCTGCTTACAACAAGAAGAGCACTATCTCATCGCGTGAGATCCAGACCGCTGTTCGTCTTATCCTTCCTGGTGAACTTGCTAAGCACGCTGTCGCTGAAGGTACCAAGGCTGTCACCAAGTACTCATCGTCATCTAAATAAAAAAATGCTTTTAATTGAGGGTGTAATACGATAGTAGTGACTTGTGTGTAATGGAAATTAAGTGTTAGCTATGGTGTCTTTCGTTTGTTGGTTACGGTTTTTATGGGCTGGTTTAGTGTTTGTGTTCTTGAGTCGCTTGACTCCTGTGTTTTATTAGTCTCGTGTATATTATTCTTAAATCCTATGCCTTTCATTTAAATTACTATAAATTTTTTGAAGTTCTACAAGTAAAACGTAAATCTTTTCGCAACGCGTACCTTACGCGTTTTCTGGCGTGCGTGTTTGCGTCAAGAACCCCTTTTCCTGTAATTAGCTCTTGTGTACAATTCAGCACGAGTAAATTTGATCATGCTTACGTAATTTTAAAAGGTTGCAAAAACGTGCCGTTCTTCAGGTCAATCGACAACTTTTCTGTTTTGATGCGCGCTGCAATATTATTGGTCTGTTCTTTTATCACACCTACGTGCTGCACGCTACGCGTATCAACGCGTATTTGCTGTCACTAGCGCGCCGCACGTTATAAAAAAGCCTCACGCGCGCGTTAATTGGAATGTAGCCTAGTGTAAATAAAAAGAATTTACAAAAGACGCGTGGACGCGTGTACAAACTTTACGTCTTTTAACTTTTAAAATCCGATGAGAAATGCATATGCTATTTGTAGACAAAGAAACAGAAAAACTATAATAACAAACTTTTATACAGCGTAATCAACGAACTTCTACACCGCGTACCAAATCTCCGCCCAATCTCTCCATTTCCCGCACCATCGCGAGCACGTTCGCCTTGACCGTGGGAGTGCCCTTGTAGTTCGGGTCCTCCTGCGCTGGCATCGGTGAATAGCCGAGATACACCTTCCAGCTGCGCTCAGCCATGATTTTAGGGTCCCAGATTCCGGCTATCACATCGTTCTGTAAACTGTTGCGGAAAAACACTGCCGCTCCGTCGAAGACAGATTGTAGCTCTTTGAAGTAAAGATCAATCGGCTCTACTAGCCGATCAACTGCTGGTGGATATGGTGTTTCTTCTTGCGGAACCTTTTCCATGTAAATAACAAAATCAAAGTCCTGTAAAGGCGACACAAATAATTTCTTAAAGTCGTCTGCTTGTCCATTAAAAACAAGCCCTCCGCTCTTCAAAGCCTCGCAGCTAGCTCTTGCAAGCGCTGTCATACGAGAAGCAATGACTCTGCTGGGATTAGGCTGAGTCCACATAATTCCACTCTTTTCGTAGTTAATGGCAATAAACAATGCGGCTTGTGAAAAGTCAGGATCGTTGGTTCGTTGAAGTTTGAAATTATCCCGAATGGTTTGAATGTCTTCGATTATGAGTGAGTTATCGACGTCCAAGATCAACGGCTCACTGCGCCAATCCCATTGAGCAAGGAAATAAAGCGTACGTAGAAATCCAGTAGAAGCGGATGCTGGCGGAGTCCATGGGAATGATTTCAGAAATGCTGCTAAAGTGAGCATCTCAATTGTGATGTCGTCAATATGGTTTGAAAGGAAATGCGAGTGAAGCCACATCTTCACTCGTCGAACGGTAGCAGATAAGAATGGATAACGATGGCACAAAGTGGCAAACTCTGTAGTATGTCTCGCGGCTAATGTGTAGTCACGATCAAGTGTTTTTGCTGCACGTAATCCTAAATCCTTGTCTGGCTTATAGTTCCGCAGCATACCCATTTCTCGCTCAGTTCGCAGACGAATTCGGAAAGCAAATCCACTTGGCATCAAAACATTCAAATATGCAAAATTCTCAATCGTGTCAAGATCGCGATCAAGCCCAACTGATGTAACTATCACTGGGTCCATGCGACGTAGACTTTGTCCAATTCCGAGCAAAAATGCTGCTTTGCTGTGCTGCACAGCTTTCAAATCATCGGGCCACTTTGCTGATGTTTCGAGTTCAATGACCACATTGGAAAAGTCAGACGAAGATAAAACCGAGTACTCGACAGGTGCTCGAACACTAGCATACCGTAATCTGTCAGAAGCAGGGAGAACAGCACTGACTTTCAAGGGCAAATCATCGATATCAATCAGCATCTTACGTAGCAGATCAAAATCATCAAGATTGCGCTGATACATCGCAATCGCGTTGGATCCGTTACCATCTCCAACGTCCTTGTCTTGAGAAAACAGCACGTTCAATCCACTTCCAACAACATATAGTCCTTTCAGTGTAGTTTCACCGACATGTCGTTCCAGCAAGTACATAACAATTTGCGTCACTACATTACGCTCCGCATGCGGTTCCCAGACAACACTCTCAGTAATGCTTCCGTCTTTGAATCTTCGAAGCTCTGATTTACGGCCCCAAAACTTTCTGAATTCCGCTGCAGCCTGCTTATCCTCTGCAGAAGGTCCATGAGTAACCAGGCGTTCGCTTTGTTCGGTATTGAGAATTAAACCAATTGTGAAAGTCGAATCTCCAGCAGATGACGGTTTTCGAGAGTCGATAGGAAATTGTAAAGTTTCGTTGAATCTAATGTTGACAAGAAAAGCCCGCTCACCCAGACCTTGTCGCAAAATATCATACACACGTTCAGCAAAATATTTATGATGAGAGGGATTGAACACGCGACCGAGGTCACGGAAAGTTCTATCATCTGTAGGGAACTTCACGGAGATAGCCAGATCGTGTTGATAAATGACACTGTCTACTTTTTCCAAAAATACAGAATCAAAGTGGTCACCATTAACATCGTCAAGCTCTTTGACAGTCAAAGAAGCTTCATGGCGTAACTATTATTCAACGTAAGTATTTGATACAACATCAAAAATTTAATACATACCTTGCTGTACGACCCAGGTGACATACGGTAAAGAACATTCAGATGTACATCATTCTGGACAAGAACTGGTGATCCGCCAAATGCAGTTTTGTCGACCTCGAATCCTTCACCGATAACTATACCGTTCTCCACCAAGTCTGTATTGGCAATATAAGCAAGGGTGGCTTTGAAAAGCTGGTAATTACTGAATCCAGCAGCCAAAACTTTAGATCCTTTTGAACCTCCAGCAATTAAAAGCGAAGCCATTAAAATAGCCCACTCAGTGGCACCAAATCCAGACGTTGCTGAACTGATTCCGCGCTGTCGCAACCAAATATCTCCAAGTTTAATAGCATCTTTGAATCCATCACTTGTCTTGATTGCCTTGTTGATGAAAACTGTGTGAGCAAAATGTTGAGAATCGCTGAGTATACTTGAATTGTAAAATGGTGTGGGTTTGAGTTGTTGATCTTGCGAAGCAGATGCGTAGCGAACCGAATTTCGCGATGGTGAAAGTTTACTAATAGGGAATGTATCGTTGTCAATTCCAGGAAGAATTCGAATGTAGCATTTTGCTTTATGAAAATCAGACGAGCTTCCGTCTATAACAGGGTTAGTTGATATACTATGATGTGCTGCAAAATATTACCTTTTAAAGAGTCAAGACGAAGAACAGGGCGTAAGAAATCACCATCTAAATACTCATAGCTCATCGTAAAGTTCAACTTCTCATTCGAGTTCAATGCTGACGCAATATATGCGAGATAAAAAGCCCTTTTATGGAAATATCTGTAATTAAGTATGTCCTTCTCTGTGAAAATTTCGCGAGGCATTTTAATAACAATATCAATCGCAAATTTCTCCGGGCTTTTGATCATAGTCTTTAAAGCATAACTTCCAGACAAATTAAAGTCAGAAGGCTTCTTGTACGAAAATCTGTACTGAGCTTCCTTCGGAGGTTTTGGGTCTGAGAAAGGAATAGCAATACCATTTTTAGAAATCAACTGCTCAGCGTCAGCCAACAACAAATCTTCGCCTAATTCTGGTATTCCCTCAATCACATCCTTAATTGAATGCAAAATCCGGTCAACAACTTTTGTTTTATTTTCATCCACTTGCAGTTCTTTAAGCAACTCGTCAATCTCCAATTTGAAAATATTTGACTTGTAAAGTTGGACAGCTTCTTGCAAATTTCTTAAGTCGTCAGCTAAGTGAGTAGCTTTAGATTTTCGTTTTTGGTTCTTCTTTTTGTTGTCAGATGCTTCTTCAGAGTTCATTTTATCGTTGTGATCTTCTTCACCGCTTGAAGCTCCATCGCTGTCAAAACCATCTGATCCGTATTCGTTTTCTTCGGCTGCCTCTATAACGGAGGTCTCTGTTTGGGTAGCCTCTCTTTTTCTCTTTGCTACCATTGTCCTTGAACTTTTCAAAGGGATCAGAGAAAATACTAAGGTTGCAAAATAAAAGTAGGTGCAAGTTATTCAAAAAGTTTTAGATCCATCGCCAATTTTTTCTCCCAACCGAGCCTGTAAACTTTATTCTATAGGCAAGTTACTACTTTTTGGATACCAGTGTCAAATTTTGCTTATTTTAAAATTATAGAAATATTAATTGTTTAAATAGTAATCCGTATAGAACATAACTAAAAACTTATGAAATTAGAGTATCTTGCTGTTCTAGAATGTTGAAGACAGTTAAAAATCTGATCGAAGAATAGACTTCCAGGGCTAAACTTTACTTCGCATCTCGGAAAATTCTCAGCGGCGCTGACTCTAACGTTTGGACCATTGAACACTGACCCTCGGTTTCTATCATCATTCCCTTTGAGGATTTCAATCTAGAATATTTTTGTGCTTTTTAGGCTTGATTTATTTATAATTTTGTGAATAGAGTATCTGTACTTACTATTGTTATTTCTCTAAAATGCTTTCTCTGGACCGTCCGCCGACGGTCGTTGGCGCTACTATCCCGGCAAACACCCCGCATGCGGTGTCTGTTACGCTGCCTTCTTGGGAAGCGAATGTTGCATATGAAGAGGGTAAAGACTGGGTTGTTAAGAACATGACTTCAGGATACCCGAGGTATGTACTTTTAGTATAGATGTGTGGAATTGTGTATATGCTAATCTGTTGAAAGATTCTTTTATCATAAAAAAATCCAAGAGGTAATTAACGATAGAAATATTCAATACTTGAATCAGACTAACTGTTTAACAGCTCATACAATTGATTGAGGAGCGATACTGTCAACCAGGCGAGAAGACTTTAATTTTTCCATCATACACCTCGGCCTACAAATGCCGAACATTCATGAATCAATACACAACTTTAGAGCACCCCAACATTCGCGTTATAGAAGTCACAATTCCATCTCCTTCGAAGGGAGTTTACGCCAACATCTCTTGCGTAATTTTCCCCGCGTCTGAAGCAAAACTAGCCAAGTCATTCTGGCAACATACTGGTGATGGTATTTCTAGCCGGCAAGCCGAATACTGCCTTGACAGTCTGAAGCAGAATGAGTCGCCAAAGACAGAGCCACAGTCGGCTGTTGAGGCTTTCAAACTTGCTCCTCATACATTCAAGCGTTATGCAAAGAAGGCGGCCGCTGCTGTGGCGTTGACTACACCTAGCTCCGAGGATGAATCTGATGAATCATCGCGTGAATTCGCGACATATTTGGAAGAACGATTCGGTCGTAACTTGGATATCTCATTTGTTACCCAGGTTAAGATTGCTCTGCGAAGGCGTATTGCAGGTACTCTAGATGAGAACCTTGACGTTGCACAAGTGGCCGCTATGACACCTCGTGAGACCACACGTGAAGTCAAAGGCTTAACTGAAGATGATGTCTACTTGTATCCCACCGGTATGTCGTCAATTTTCAATGCTCATCAACTTTTGCTATCATGTATGGAAAACCGAAAGAGTGTTTGCTTTGGATTTCCGTACACGGACACGCTGAAGATTCTTCAAAAGTGGGGACCTGGATGTCACTTTTACGGAAATGGCGAGCCTGAAGATCTTGTTGAGCTTGAGAAATTGCTCGAGTCTGGTGAACGGATCATGGCACTTTTCTGTGAGTTTCCGTCAAACCCTCTGTTAAAATGTCCCAACATGAAAGAAGTGCGACGGCTTGCTGATAAATATGACTTTGCCGTTGTTGTGGACGAGACTATTGGAAACTTCAAAAACATCCACGTTCTGGAGTACGCTGATATGGTGGCGTCTTCTCTGACAAAAGTGTTTTCGGGTGATAGTAATGTCATGGGAGGAAGTCTTGTTCTTAGTCCTGCTAGCAAGTATTACAACAAATTGAAGCAGGCTGCGAAGAAGGAGTATGAGGATACTATGTGGGCTGAGGATGCTATTTTCCTTGAGCGAAACTCTAGAGATTTTGAATCACGAATTGAAAGAATCAATGTCAACGCCGAAGCTCTATGTGAACTTTTACTGGCAAATCCAAAGGTTAAATCGTTGTACTATCCTAAATACAGTTCAACCCGACAGTTTTACGATGACTGTCGTACAGAGAATGGGGGTTACGGAGGTTTACTTTCGATTGTTTTCCACGACAAACGACACGCAGTGCAATTTTTCGACGCAGTTGAGACCGCAAAGGGACCTAGTCTTGGAACCAATTTCACTCTCCTTTGTCCATACACCATTCTTGCGCATTTCTTGGAATTAGACTGGGCTCAGCAGTATGGTGTTGATCCGTACTTGGTCCGTATTAGTGTTGGATTGGAGCCTACGGATGAGATTGTGCAGGTGTTTTCGAATGCTCTTGACAAGCTCTCGGATTAGTTTTATTGTATATTGTAGTGCATTAGAAAAAAAAATGGATTCTCTCTGTAAATATCCAAAACGCCAAAACCCATAAACGCCATATTCCCCTAGGTCATATAAATCATTCAAAGCTTTTCAAGATAAATTAAATCGCTCGACAAAGTCGTCTGTATTTTCTCGTACTTCAGCTATAAACGCTCTTATAAACGCTGTGTATTCAAATTGTCGTCTTGCTGCGTAGTTCTGTGGTTGTTAGAAAGGTATGTAAAGTGAGTATAAACGTACCTGTTGACCTTCTCTAGCAACTTGCTCTGACTTAGCAGAAAGTAAGACACCGACTAGCTGTTTTCGTTTTTCATCGTGTAATTTTAGTAACTTTAAATCATTCTCTTCCCGTTGAATTGATTCGAGTTCACGTTCTTGTTCAGGTGAAAGCGTTAACGCGATATCGTAGTCGACTTTATCGCTAAAAGCCTTAGACAAATGTTTTTCTGGAACAAGGTTTGTCCATTGGTCTGATATTTCTGATAGCCGCTGCTCTATTTTCCGTAGTATTGCGTCTAATTGTCTGATACTTTGCTGAACTTCATAAAAACTGTCCTTGACAACAGCCATTAAACTAAACCGAATCTCATCATTCGAATACTGTGCAATTCGCTGATGTATCCGGGAAATCGCCGTCTCCGTCCAATTCTCAGCATCATCTATTCTCCTCGGAACTCCAGACAAGCCATCTAATTCCCACAGACTTCCATTAACCGGCACAAACGCGATAAAATGAAACGTGTCTTCGTCCACGTTGCCAAGTGTCCGTCGCCGTTTATTTCGAGCAGCTTTGGCTGCGCGAGAAATCTCGATATCGGCGTCGCGGATGTCTGACGCGCGGCCGAATTTGTTGTGGATACTGCGTAGTCTGTCAAAGTGAGCTAGCGCAAGACCGCGCATGACGTGGTTAAAATCAGCAGTGAAACACTTGAATTGTGAAAGGTAAGTGCCGATATCTATGGTTGGTGTGTCTGTGTTGAGTATGATATTGAGAAGGGCAATAGAAGCACAGGCGTTGTCGGTAACTTGACTTGCGAACCACGGTGTTTTTTCGTTTGATGCTGATTCGGGTATTTCAGGTGATTCTGATTCATCGTCGAGTTCATCCTGCCATCGAAACAGGAAAATTAGTCCATAAACGGGTTGTAATAAAGAAACCTCTTGCGGATCCAAAGAGTAGACTTCAACGACTTTGGCACCATGGACACCAATATCTTGCAATATCTGCGTAAACACAGCCTATACACTCAGTATTCAGTTAAAAATATAAAGAAAATACATACCGGATCACTTTCAATTGTACACCATCTAGCGTAATTTTTCTTTTCAAGCATTAAGGATTCAGGATCATTCGGTAGGAAATCATAACTATGCCTTGTTCCATTTAAATCGTATTTATTTGCAATTTTTGGAACTTCTTTCTGCTCTTTTTCAATTGTATGATCTAATTTTCGTTTTCCACGACGTCGTGTCTCCATTTGTAAAATTCAGTAATTTTTGTTCAGTAATTTGTATTAGCACTGATGTTGATTGCAAATTGCGGTTGTAATTATTCAATTGTGGATGTTGGTGCGAACACAGGCGATGACGTTGTTCTGCGGTAAGGGCAGACAAGGTTTCTTTGTTTACTCTGAGAAATCCACAATAAAAAAAACCGAAAAAAAAGACATTAGAAAATCGGAATATTTAGATCATGAGACAGCCATTACTATGAACGATTGACTTACAGAGAAAAAAATAATCAGAAATATTTATAAATATTGGGATTTTAGAAGAACGAAAATCGAGAAATAAATATGGATCAAACAGAGACGCCAACATCAAGTACGCGTCGCAAGAGTACAAATGTATTTCAACAAGCGCGTAATTCCGCACAACGCGCGTCAACAGGATCAGACCGACCATTTGCGACATATCAGACATCTACGCCGTCTAGGATCGCACCGCTGTTTACGAACGGAGTGCCGAATTTAAGCGCAAGACACAGCGATACGCCAGAGAGGTTTGGACAGTCTGCGAGGACACCGGTGAGAAGTACGAGTGAAAACACGTCGCCTGTGTCGAGTGTACGTGAAAGAGGCGTGAATTCACCAGATAAATCGAGGTATTATGAAGATTTAACGGCGAGTTGGCCATCTGGGTTTCCACCGTCGCCGCCTAAACGAAGTTCAAGAGCAAATACGCGGCCGTCAAGCTCTGTTGTTAACGCTGCTGCACCGGGATCAGCGAGAGTTGGATATCCTCCGTTGATTCCGGAACAGTATATTGATGCGGGATCACAAAGAGCGTATGCGGTTGGGTTTTTTCTGCTGATTCAGGCGATTAAATTGTACGAGTTGTTTCAGTTGCATTATGAGAATAAACTCGATATGGAGCTTGCTTTTGCGTTCAAGTACATGGTCATAGAAGGCCTTTACATTTTCGTACGTTTCCCTTCTATTATCTGAAAATGTGTGTACTAATTATAGTTACTCCCTGTGATGAGAATCCCCTGGTTGACATTCACACCGACGACGACAATCATTCTTATAATATGCTGTTCGATCGTCACGATCGCATTATCAGCCGCCTCAACATTTCCCCTAGCAGCGACACTAAGCGCGCTTTTCCGCGCCGTGTACGACCGCGAGCTTTCAATTTCCGAGCACCGCGTCCGCGCCAAAGACGTAGTCCAGGGCGCGAACCATATCTCTGGCAGACATATAGTGCATATATTACCAGAATCCACTGCGCGCATGAATCCGTTGGAACAGGTGTTTTGTCTTGATGATGCGAGTGGACAGCCTGCGTATGTGCCGATTCGGGTTAACGCTACAGAGCCGAATTTGGTGCAGGTGTATCATGTGCGGTTTGATGATACGAGCTATGAGTTGATGAATTTCACAAAGAAGGAATTGAGGAAGTGGACTGAGGTTACTACTGTATCGAATGATGGACACACGGAGAATAAGATATTGACGATTAAACTGGCGTTGAAAAAACCTGGATTGTATAGATTGGCCAAGGTCGTTGATACGTCGAATTTGAGCGTGAAGATATCACATGCTGATGTGGTATTATCTACATGTCCGACAGCTTCCCTTCGCAGCTCTGCACGACAAGAAATTGGTACAAGTCCAGACCGATGTATCGGAGCCATGGAATCACCCGAATTAGTCGTATACGGGGTAGCTCCATTACGCGTTAAATACAGCCGGATGGTCAAAGGACGTGAGACTGTGTTTTCGATTCAAAGTGTACAACCCGATCGATTTGTTTCGCCGCTTTTGCAAGGACGGTTACCTAGAGACGGTAGAGTTTGGCATGCAGGTGAGACTTTAGAATGGGGCAATCCGACAAAAGTTGAGATTCCGCTTGATACGTCGTTGAATGCAGTTGGTCGATGGACGTATTTAATCGATGAGGTTGAAGATGGGTTGGGTAATGTTGTGAATTACACTAAGATTTATGAAGATAAAGATCGAGAGGAATCGCCAGTTTTGGCGAAAAAGGGATTGAATTATGGGTTTTTGGTTCATCCTAGACCTTCGATTCGGTTTAGTACGTGTAATCCCGAGAAGCCTGTTAACTTGGCCAAAGGACGGTCGGCGAATGTACCGTTGCAGTTAAGTGGATCGATTGACGAAGGTCCATATACGGTTAAACTACAGTATAAAGACGAGGAAGTTGAACAGCCTGTGCAGTTAATGATGCGGAATGGACTTGAGAGATTACAAGTTTCGAAACCGGGGATGTATTCGATTGAGAGTATTTCCGGGAAATACTGCGACGGAGACGTTCTTGAGAGTGCGTCGTGTTTAGCGTTGACGCCGGCTGAACCTACTGTTTCGTTTAAATTTGAGGATATAGAAGATAAATGCGCTGGATCGATTGGTGTTACGGCTGATTTAACGTTAACAGGCACGCCGCCATTTCAACTGCAATATCAAATAATTACGGACCATAATCGCGTTAAAACGGAGCGTTTAGTGATTGAGAAAACGCGACATCAGTTACAATTTCGACCAGACCAAGCGGGCCACTATGCGTATGAGTTTTTCATGCTAAGCGATAGTTTGTATCAGGGCATTCGGCTTGATCGGACACAGTTTCGAACGGAGCAGACGGTTAAAGTATTGGCGTCAGCGGCGTTCGCAAAGGAGGCTGTTAGAACGAGATGTTGCGTTGATGAAGCGAGAGGGTTGGATGTTGATTTACACGGGACAGGGCCGTTTACGTTGACGTATGAGCTTGTTCACGGGAATAAGCGAGAACAGCATGTGTTGTCTGATATTACGAGTACACGGTATAAACTGCAAACACCGCCGTTGAAGAAAGGAGGAACGTACGTGGTTGCGCTGTTGGCAGTGGAAGATGGGAATGGATGTAGACGAGCGCTGAGTGAGGCGGATGCGCATATCGAAGTGCGAAGACAGCGGCCGTCGGCGATGTTTGGCGCTGTGGATGGACGGATGAAGGTTAAAGCGTTGATGGGCGAGAGTGTTGATATTCCTTTACGGTTGAAGGGAGAGGCTGTATGTAGAGTTATGTTGTTGAGTGGTGATGGTGCTGACGTTGTTTTAGCCGTGGACGATTACGTATGTGTATAAGAATGGGACGGAGAGTACGGAAAAGAGTGTGGTAAAGTATAAAGCGAACGGTGACTTTATTACGGTTAAAGAGGAAGGTGTTTATGAGATTGTGAATGTGCAAGATGCGTATTGTCCCGGAGAAGCGTCTGCCAAACGATCAAGTTTCGAAGTTGAATGGTTTGCCAGACCACGATTTGAACTAGTCAGTAGTGAAGTCTTGACAGAAAAAGACGGGACGTGGATTGCAAAAGATGTTTGTGAAGGAGATGAAGACGCGATGGAGATTGCGTTGTTTGGATCGCCGCCGTTTTCAGTGATGTATGAAAGAGAGTACAACGACGGCGAGAGCACGCAGAGCGCGATGAAGTTTGATTTGCAAGCGGCGACAAAGTACGCGAATGTACAGATGGAGACAAAGAAGCAGGGCGTGTACAAGTACAGGTTCCGGGGCGTTTGTGATTCAGTGTATGATAAACAGGCGATGGAGGAAGTTGATGTGAGTGTTGTGCAGCGCGTGCATGGACGACCTGATGCGGTGTTTGTGAGTCCCGGGAAGACGTATAAGAGTTGCTGGAAGGCGGACGCGGAGGATAAGTCTAATGAAGGGATTGGGATGCGGTTTAGTGGGGTTGCGCCGTTTGCGGTTACGCTGAATGTGCGGCATGAGACGGAGGGGTCGAGTGAGAGTATTACGGTGTCGAATATTAAGGAAGATGAGTATAAACTAAAGAGTATATACGCGGGGCTAGGATTGGGAAAGCATGTAGTGTCGATTGCACATGTGGTTGATGGACGAGGATGTTCGAGGGGCATGGTTAAAGCGCAAAGCGTGACGGTGCAGGTAGCAGATGTAGCTACGATCAGCGCAAGTTCTGCACGGGTTGATTACTGCGTTGGAGAGCGGATTGGGTTTACGTTAGCGGGAGAGCCGCCGTTTGAGGTTGAGTATGAGTTTGACGGACAACGGCAGCGCGCGAGTACGCAGGCGATGTTTTCGAGATTGGCTAGTCGGCCGGGGAATTTCACGATTACGAGTGTGCGGGATAGTGCGTCGACGTGCCGGGTGCATGTGAATGATATGACGCGGATAATACACGCGGTGCCTAGTGTTCGGGTTAGTGAGGAAAGTGGTAGTGGAGTGTCTGATATACATGAGGGAGATCGGGCGGAGATTGTGTTTGTGTTTACGGGCGAGGCGCCGTTTGCGTTTACGTATACGAGGAGTGAGAAGGTGGGGGGGAGGTATAGGGTGTTGGAGACGCATACGGTGACGGAAGTGTATGAGGAGGAGTATAGGATGTATACGTCGCAGGAGGGTGTGTATGAGGCTGTTGCTGTTGAGGATCGCTATTGTCGGGCGACTACATAATACTACTACTACTACTACTACATACTACTACATAATACTACATACTACAGCATACTACTACATAGACGAGGTGATGAGTTCAGAAAGAGTTAGGAAGATGATAGGGAGAGAAATGGAATGGCAGATATAATAGTAGAGGAAGAGGTAGATAGATAGATAGATAGACAGATGCAATTGTTAATTAACGGTAATGAGAGTCAGCGTCAAGGCCGAACTGGATCTCCTGCTCCCACTTGTCGCCATTAGCCAGGAGTTTCTCCTTGTTATAGAGGAGCTCCTCGCGGGTCTCGGTGGAGTACTCGACATTCGGTGTCTCGACAATGGCATCGACAGGACAGGACTCCTGGCAAAGGCCGCAGTAGATGCACTTTGTCATGTCGATGTCGTAGCGGGTTGTTCTGCGGGATCCGTCGACGCGCTCCTCGGCCTCGATGGTGATGGCGAGAGCGGGACAGATGGCTTCGCAGAGCTTGCAGGCGATGCAGCGCTCCTCGCCGGACGGGTATCTGCGGAGCGCGTGTTCACCGCGGAAACGGGGCGAGATGGGACCCTTCTCGAAGGGGTAGTAGATGGTGTAGGGCGCGCGGAAGTACTGCTCGAGGACGACGTACATACCCCGGAAGAGCTCTGCCATGAGGAAGAAGCGGCCGGCGCGGTCGAGCGCGGACTCGCCTTCGTTCCACTTTGGCGGCGGCGGCAGGCGAAAGTCTGCGGGATAGGCTGTGGGCGCGGGTTTGGCGCAGTGGACGGAAGACGTGGTGAAGTTGCGGGAAACAAGACGTGCGAGCGGTGGTCTGGCGAGGTGTATTCTGATCATCGTGGTATGCTGTGCTGTACTGTGTGTATAGTACAGTATAGTATGGTATAGTATAGTAAGTATACAGTACAGCAGAAGCAATAAGGCTGGTAAGGAAACAATTGATGCGCCGCGATTGGCTGTGCTGCGGTGCGGCGCATCCACCGGCCCTAACCGCGCCTTTTCGTCTTTTCTTGACTTGACTTACCTTGACTTGACTCGACCTGCTTTGCCTTTTGCCTTTTAACAAATACACCAAGATGATGAGATCCTTTGCAATTCGCGCGTCGGCCGCTGCTCGCCGCCAGACCCAGACCCAGATCCAGATCCAGGCCCGAACCCAGACCCCGGTCCACTTCCAAATGCGCCCGTCATTCGTTGCTGTGCGCACTTACGCCGCCGCCGGGCTCGCGCGCGAAGAAGTGCAGGCGCGCATCCTCGAAGTCGTCAAGTCGTTCGACAAAGTCACCGACGCCGCCAAAATCACGCCCGAGGCCACGTTTGCCGCCGACCTCGGCCTCGACTCGCTCGACACGGTCGAGGTCGTCATGGCCATCGAGGAGGAGTTCTCCATCGAGATCCCGGACAAGGAGGCCGACGAGATCAAGTCCGTCGGCCAGGCGATCGACTACATCCTCGCCCAGTCTGATGGTGCGTTTTTGTTTACTGTTCACTACTCGTTACGGTTCTTGCTGACTTGATAGCCGTCTAATTACATCCTATGTATATACATCAATAAATTCTAATCTAAACAAACCGCACATTGCGATAAGACCCGCCCGCTGCGTCAGACTCCATCGCGAGCGCCTTCATCGGCGTGTCCGCAGAAGCGCCCATCTTCCGCACCACCTGCGCCCGCATCGCGCCCACCACCATCCGCGTCCGCGCGTTCGGCTCGATCCCGTTCACCACTAGCTCCTCCACCAGCTTCTTCACCTCAAACACGTCCCCAAACACGCCCCACTCTATCGACAGCGCCTCGTTGTAGACCTCGACCGTGCACCCCAGCATGTACGAGTACACCCCGTACTCCCGCGCCTTGTAAAACACGCCCAGCGCCCCGCGCGCGTCGCTGTACACTTCCCGCAGCATCCGCATCGCCTCCATCAGCAGCGCGGGATAGTTCCTCGCCAGCGCCGGCGCAATCTTCGCCGACGCGTCTGAGAAATGCCTAGCCGCCTCTTTGAACGGCCGAAACACTTCCCGTTCGAGCAGCGCGTCCAGTTCCGCGTCGCTCTCGCACATCCGCATCTTACCCACCGTCGCCTTCAACTGCTCCCGTCGTTCCCATTCGACCTCATCCGCGTCAACATCCCGGCGACTCCCTCCTCTAATCTCCTCCAAACTTCGTGCCATCTCCCGAAGCGACGGCGGGTACTTTCCAATATCAATCCCTCTATCCTCCCTTCTTCCACCGCCATGCGACATCGATGACGACGACGACGACGACGACCCTGTAAACGTATCATTCAACCACTGCAGCGGATCGCTCCCCTCCCCTCCTCTACTCTTCATCCCCGTAAACGCACCCGCCTCGCTCACCGGCAAAAACAACGACCGCACCCCGTCCCCTCCATTCCCATCCTCTCTCTTTACCCCCCGACGACCGACTTTACTCTTCCCGGCATCCGTGCTTCCCCGTGCGATATCGCGAAACACGCGTTCAAACACTTCTTGCTCTTTCAACGTACTTCGCGCTGCGTTTTTCCACAGTTCATTTCGTTTTTTGGTATCTCTCTCAATCTCTTCTTTTTTTTCTTCTCTCGCGTTTGTCTTTTTGCTTTTTATTAACGATGACCTTGCATTTAAAAATCCCCACTCCGATTCCTTTCCTCGTTCACGTTCTGTTTTCCCTTTTGTTTTTGCTTTTGTGCTTGGTTCAAACTCTGAGGGTCGTGCGGACTCAAAATCGGATAAGTCATTATCTTGCGCGTTGCGTTTGTAGTTGTTCTCTTCAATTGTTAATTTTCGTAATTCGTCAGCGAGAAATGACGACATCCTTCGTCTTTGTGACGTTTGAACTATTCCTCGTTTTAACATTTTCTTTCTTTCTTGTATAGTATCTGTTTGTTTGTTGGTCTGTTGGTTTGTCTTGATCAAAGTTCTAAAAGTGTAGATGTAGATGTAAGTGTAGCTTGTGACAACGATAGTACGAACATCAAAATATTTTAAAGTTTGAAAAGAGAAAAACTTTATTTCTAGTCACTATGTTAATTCGTGTCTAGCCTAATAAATGGCTGTTTAAGATAAAAAAAAAAATCGACGTTTTAACCAATTTACTACCCACGAGCATTTTTTTATTCATATTTCATATTTCATAATTTTTGTGTGCTTGGTTTAAAATAAAATTGATTTATTTGTTTCTTAACTTTACCTTAAACTAATTTTTAATTTACTTTATTTTTCTGAACGTCACTGATTTTATATCTATATTTATATTTCTTTATATTATTTTATATCAGCCTCGCACTTCCCCTGATATTTCTGACTCGGCACTGTCGTTGTAATATTGTCTTACAGAAATTTGATCTTCTCTTTGAAGTTTGGTGATAGATATTTAATTAGTTAAATTCTGCATTTTTTTTTTGTGGAATTTATGATTGTTTTTTTATTATTTTTTATCGTTTATAAACTGTATGCTACTGATGTTTTTTTGTACTTGTTTTTTTTTACGTTATCGGTGATTTTCCACAGCGAATTAAATGCAAAAATTTATTTTCAATTTCCCTTGTATATATTTATAACCTGTAAAAAATCAAACATAAAGTACTAGGTTTTTATTTTAACTAGTTATTAGAATATAAAATTGATTTTTTAGTGTGTCGTTTTATTTTTTTCCTCGGTACTGTGTAAGTTAATGGAGCGGCAGCAGAGTTAATTTATAGAAATTTTGGGAAGGGAGGGTCATTCATCCGAGATTCTTCGTATAAGTCTAGATGATACTAGAGCAAAAATGGAGAGTCTTATATGAACATTTCTACGGAGCTCCAGAGGCTGTCTACTACGGCCATGGTGATTATCATGGAGAGGATACTCAGAGCGCCAGTTATAGACATTTTATTTTAGCTGAAGAGTCATTATTGACCTCACTCACGTAAATACAACCCCCTTCTGAACTGGAAAAAAAAAACATTTTGATTGAATGCTAGATAGGGTGCATTAGTGAGCTGATAACTACACTGTATCATTGGTTCTAATAGCTGTTGTTGAAAATGGCTGCATGAGACTTGCTTTTTTTCAAATGTTGTTATCTCATTTCAACTGCGAGGCGTCTTTGAAGTCCATGTCTTTATCTAGATAGTACCCTATATTCAATATATATCTGGAAAAACCAAATCTAAGCAACTCCAAGATAAGCTTATAAGCCTAAAATTTAGCTCTCTAGTAACTATATTCTATAGTCATTCGCATTCGAAGCTTTTAATATCAGGCCACTGAAATAAATGACCAATTTGCAAGAACAACAGGCGCGTTGTATGTTCAAAGTACATTATTCGCCATCTTGTCTACACCAGTCAGTCTATATGAAAAAAATATCTCAGATTAAATCAAGGATACGCTAAAACATAAAGATTCCCTCATCTGAAGGATCTCTTGACTTAACGCACAGTTTCGCTTCGTGAGGAGATTGCTGCTGGCACGGGTATCGGTAAATTGTGTGTTCAGAGACTTTGTATATCTGGGCAGCCTGCGCCTCAGATACTTGATTCTGAGTCTTTGCGCAAAGCTTCAAGTGCTTTGCTTTCAAATTGTATTGAACGTGAGGCTATTTGTGGCAGCTTTCGGGCTTGCAAGGGTGATCAGATGCATCGCGTCAGCTGCGCGTTAAGTACTACCCCCTACAATCAAGTCCACACATTTCAAAGTACGGCCTCAACCATCCCACCGATACTATTCGTTACGCCTAAAACCGCGATACATGTTTGTTCAACCTTGTAACTAACTATGCAAGAGAGGTATTTATTACTCAATTGAATAGGCGCTTTGGTTTAAGTTTTACACTTTGTGAATGTGTATTTAAGGGGTAATGTCACTACTGAAGAATGTGCAAGATTGCTAGCAGAAGCAGTCATAAATTTCCTCACTTTGAAGAACCAACAAGTTGGATTTACCTTGATTGTTGATTAAGAGGATGGCAGAATGATAGAGCTAAACTAATCTGCAAACACTCGCATTTCGGAGTTGCACATGGTAAAACTGAAAAGGAAAAGTTGCCTATTTGGCTGAGAGATAAAAATCTTTCTTGCATGGCTTGCCAAGTTTTGAGCGTTGGTTTTGCATTTGCTTCGATTTATGATTCAATCTCTGTATTCTGATTTGAACTCAACACTGTCCAATTTCTCAAATCAGAGACTCATATCTCCCTGTTTGATCATTTCGGTATTATGGTTCAACTGCAATCCGCAGAACAGTCTTTCATTTGCCAAGCTTTATTTTAACCTGCAAGACCAGCTGTCATTGTTGTTGATGCACAGGCTTTCGCTAAAAAATTGTATTTTATGATGATGGCTTGAAGTGGACAGTCGTAGAGCAGATTCAAAGAAACGAAATTTAATTGCAGAGTTATAGAAATTCCAGTGAAATGGATTCCATCATAGCGACTAGTAGAATTTGACATTATATTCCAGAACCGCATATAGCATTCTCCTTACACATCACCATCTAATATAAAACACTGTACTGTTCTATATAAAACAGTTTATGAGTGATGACCGTAACGCATCTCTATGATGGTTATTAATGCTGTAACCAGATAAAACTCTTTAATAAAGGCCACAGAATTGATTTTTTAGAATTGACTGGAGCCACTTGGTATATCTTCCTTAAGCCATAACTCAACAGCTACCCAATTTCCTTCTCGGTAGAACTTCATGAATGAATAACAATAGGGCTTCAACAGAAGTTGATGTGGTAAGGAGAGAGCACCGGGTAAGTTGTAAATACTCCCATCTCGAAATCCTTACAGCCAAAGTTTTTGTATCACGTTCAAACCACAATGTTCAACAACACCACGAATTCAAGTCCCTTCTCCAGTTTTTCCAATAACAACAATAGTAACAGTAATAACGCGAACAACACTAGCAGCAGCAGTAATTCGTCGCCTTTTGGATCATTTGGAAGCGGCAATTCACAACCTGCGTTCGGTGCGACAACATTCGGTACGACAGCGGCGAAGTTACCGCCGCCGCCGGGTCAGAACGCAGCTAGTGCGTTTGGGCAAAGTGGATTCGGGTCTTTTGCGAATAAAACCTCACCTTTTGGTGCAATTGCGTCGAGTAATGCACCTCAGCAGACTCAACAGCAACAGCAGCAACAGCAACCACAGCAGCAGCAGCAAGGATCGCAATGGACTACGCCTAGAACAGGGTTTGGATCTGGTACAGGCAGTGTCTTTGGCCAGTCTTCTTTTGGATCGCAAGCTACCAGTGCATTTGGCCAGCCTCAACAAACACAACAACAGCAACAACAGCAGCAAGAAGCAATGACACCGCAATCAAATTCCGGATCAGCTCAGAATACTCCGCAATCAGCATTTGGCAGTGCTGCACAAAAGTCGGTGTTTGGACAAAATGGATTTGGAAAAAGTCCAGGAGGAAGCGCGTTTGGGCAGAGTTCGTTTGGACAAAGCGCGTTTTCAAGTAAATCTATCTCGCCTTTTGGAGGATTTAATAATGTAAATCCGAGCGCGAATAATGCACCTGCTCCAGCAACTGATAATAAGTCACCATTTGGATCAAAGTCTGCGTTTGGAAGTTCTTCTGCTGCTTCTCCATTTGGGCAACAAGCGAATCAGCAAACATCATCTCCGTTTGGTCAGTCGGCCTCGAATTCTGTTTTCGGTTCAACTTCAACAACTGGCTCGCCTTTTGGCAAAACTACTGCAAATACAGAGACTAAATCTGCGTTTGGTGCGTCAGCTACTGCTTCTCCGTTCGGTAAATTGACTGCAAATTCAGAGGTTAAATCTGTGTTTGGATCATCTTCGAATACTCCGTCAAAAGATACTACACAAGAGAATGATGTCGACTTTGGATCATTCGGGTCGCTCAGTTTATCTACAGAAAACACATCGAAAACTGCACCAAAGCAGAATACACCGACTCCAGGTTCATCCGCTACACCTTCATCTAACACAAAGGAGTATCTCACAATCGCGGTTCAACGATTCCCACTCTCACCAGCTCCTACAAACATTCTCTTCCCCGATCTTCCCGCACGACCAAATTCTCTCTCTGAACAAATGTCTTTATCCTACGCAGCCCGCAATATTCAACCAGTCAATCCCACCGCTAAAAACCCCAAAACTCAAAACTCTTTTGGTGTGCAGTGCGGCAAGCCGTATTATTTACCTATGACGCGCGATTTGACTCCCGACGAGCGGAAAGCGTTTGAGAGAAAGGATGCGTTTGTGGTTGGGAAGATTCCTGAGATTGTGCCGTCGTTTGAATATATTTGATGCATTGGTTTTATAAAGCAGCAAGTTATCTTGTTAGTAGAGAACTGTCTAGTTTTGTTGTTTGATGTCTTTCATGGGGTTTGGCGTTTCATTTGTTATGGATTTTTATTGCTAATTAGAGTAATTTATTGTTTGTAAATACGAATTAGGCTTCATTGCAGTCCGAAGTAGAGCATACTCTTGCCATGGTTACGAGACAGCAGTAATCATTGGGTTCAATCTTGCCATAATATTTGCATTTAAACGTGCGTTACTCAGCCAGTGTGAATCTGTACTGAGCCAACATCACCACTACTTATGACGGGACAGCAGATGAACAGTATCAAGCGCACCTTCAGTCAGCGTCAACTACTAGCTACAACACAACCAGCATCACAGCTGTAGGAGCATAGAATTTTCGTATTTTTTTGATTAGTTGTATTTACTTTTTTACAATACATGAATCCTGAACATAACACACAAAACCGATCGAAGACGCAAAATGACAAAACACATATACAGAAAGCTAGATGCACAAGGAACAATCGGTTACAAGAACTGATGTATTCGTTTTCTTCTTTCTTGTTCTAAAAATTCAAGGCAACCATTAAACTGTATATATAGACTTTTTGAAAGGGTGCAAATTGTGTCGGGATGCAATTAAGCGGCAATGGTGACCGCAACATCGACACCAGACTCGATGTTGAAGGAAGTGATCTGCTTGACGGCGTTGGAAGGGGCAACGAGGCTATAAAATCTATTAGACACCGCTCATTGACATCATATGAAGAAAGACGTACTCGACCAGACGCTTGTGGATGCGCATCTCGTATGAATCCCAGGTCTTGGAACCCTCACCGTTAGGGGCTGTATACTTTGTAAGCATTCTATTCACAGCACAACAATCAATTTATCGAGTCAACATACTCTTTCTGGTGGAAATGCGGAGGAACTTGGTTGGTAATCTGACGGGTCCCTTAACCTCCATATCCTGACCGTTGGCACGGGCAATGAGCTCAGCAGAGACTAAACAAGCACAAACAATCAGTAACGCTCTTTTTAAATCTTTAATTCGTTTTATATCATTCGCCCTTGCCGCCGTTCTGATTGCAAATCACGACCCAACCGCGTAAAACCATCATGGGAAAAACACACCCTTCTCGAGCAAATCAACCTTCTTCGAGGTCAAAGTGATACGGAACTTCTGCTTGGGGACCTCGCTGACAGCGCCCTTCTTTTCTTTGTCGTAGCTGCTCATTGTGTCGGTATTTCGGCCTGATTCGTGAGGATGCTTTGGGAGGTTGGTTCGTCTCTGGCTGGCGTCGTGAAGGGGACCACCTACAATATCGGAACTGCGTCGATGAGCAGTCACGGTACCGCCCAAACGCATAGTAAAAGCTGGTACCTTAGCTTTGCAATGCGCGTGACTGCTGCTTTGTAAAGCCCTACATGTGCTGTAGGGCTACACAGTATTGAATGACCATTAGAGTTCACTAAAGTGGGTAGTAGGGTACGGAGAATCAGACGCGTTATTGGGAGATGACGCGACGCGCACGGTTCAGCTCTGAATCTAATTAGCGAGCCACTTTGGAGATGCTCAGCTCTGATTAGTGCATTGTTCAGTGTCAAGGAACTGGATCAGAGTATTAAAATACTTCAAGCAAAGGGGTCCATTTTTTGTTAAACATGGCCACTACACCTATCCGGTATATTTCTAAAGATCAAGTGGTCAATGGCAGCGTAAGTTCGGCCATTACTAGTTACATCAGCCTAGACTAATCTCTTATAGCATTTTACAGCTCACTTAACATCGCCTTTGTTTTCTATACTGGCTCAACCACGAACAGAAATTCAACCTCATTTAGAGACACCTCCGCGTTCTTCGTCTTCGCCTGGTTTCACATTTGATCTCGGAACGCGTAGTCCCGGTGGCTCATCAGACGCGCCGTTTTCAGCATCGAACTTGTTTACAGCCGAAAAGCACCCTTTGTTTGAAACTTTAAATGACAACGAAAATACTAAGGGTAAAGAAGAAGACGCTTATGAAGCTAATGATAGTTTTCTGGGAGACGCTGATGAGGCGTTTGCTGAATTTGTGAATAATTCCGATTATGAGCAACCCCAGAATAGTCGGAGTCGGAAAGCTCAAACAGCGTCATCATCAACGCGTCCTGTTTCTATTAAAAACACTCCGGAAAAGTCAAGGCTTCTAAGATATTCAGGTGCAACCTCTAAAATTTATACCCCGTCTCCTGTGTCATCAGAATCTACCCCTTCGTCTTTACAGTCTCCCAACACACCAACGCCATCTGCAAGAAGAAAACGATCAAGACCTTCACAGCGGGACAGCAGTACATTGAATCAACCATCACAACGAAAATCTGGTAGAACACGAATTAAACCTCTGGAATATTGGAAGAATGAGAGAATAGTGTATAATTTAGTGCATGATGATGCGGGAGCTGTGGTGCCTACTATCAAGTCAATTGTCAGAGCCGATGTAGCTGGCGAGACGGATATTACAAGGCGGAAAGTTGCTACTCCTGTCGATAACTATAGAGGCAGTGTCAAGCGTGAGAAGACAAAAACTAGAGCTGCGCAAGTCCGAAAAAGCACATCTCCCTCAACTACTCCCAGTGATACACGTTCAAAGTCACCAACACCAGTATCTTCTCCTGAAAGCTTCTCCGAGTTTGATTATTTTGTGGCCGATGTGGAGGATCTTTTATCTCAAGAACGTCACCCAAAACGTATAGCTGTGCCATCTCTTGCAATGCCATATGCTCGTATTCACAGCGACAACTCGCGATTTGAATTTGCAAAGACATTTGAGGAAGATCGCGGATTTCTTGCTACAGGAATTCTAAGACTTCCAGCTCGTCAAGGTCGCAAGGAGAACCGTAAAGCAAAGTTAAATACGCTTGTCTTCTGCGTTATAGAAGGTTCTGTTGAAGTTTTTATTAATGCTGATACAGCCTTTAGCATTCAGCGAGGCGGACATTTCATGGTTCCTAGAGGAAACTCGTATGCCTTGAAAAATAGCGGATCTAGAATGTGTGTGTTATTTTACGTTCAGGGTACGGATACATTCTACAATGCAGCCAATGAAGAGAAAAATAAAAGCAAGACAACCGTTGATACGGGAGAAGTTGCGGAGAGCTCTGAGAACGATAAACATGATAAACCAAAGGAGGTTGAGTCATACAATTCTGAAGATTTTTCAGACAACACTGAAAACTGGGAAAAAGTAGCAGCTGATAGAGTACGAAGGAAATGAGAGTTATATTTGATAATGGTGTTGCGGTTGTTGTGTGTTTGCGCTGGAGTTTAGGTTTGTTGAGGAATATAATGGTTGTGGTTTAATATGAAAATCTTTAATCTATGATATTGCACCCTTTGAACAAAAGTCACCGGAGAAATAAATAAGTCAAAAAATCGTATAAAGGGGGTGTCCAGTTTCTACTCCACAGACCAATCATTACATAATAAATTAAAGTTCGCGTAAACTTAACGCGTCGACAAGGAGACGCTAAGAAACACGTTAAAAGTTCACAACTACGAACACTCGCCAACAAAGCTTTCACGACTTAAAAAAGAAGCCGCCAAAGCGCAAAACAAAAAAAAAAATGGCTCGAATAGTGTCGAAGCGTACGGCAGAGGAAGATGGAGATTTATACGGAACACCACCATCTTCCGAAGGGGTAGGTGCTAGATAAGTGGACGCGTAAATTTCGTGTCAAGAATCAATTAACGCGTCATTTGTCTCTAGAATGCGACACCGAACTCGAAGCGAATTAAGAAAACAAATAATGGTTATCAATCTGAGGAACTAGTTGAAGAAAATCTTGCTAGCTCGGAAGCTGAAGATGACGTCGAGGAGGAAGAAGAAGATGAAGACGACGAATCCGAGCAGAGTTCTGATGACGAGGCGTTCCAACAGATAAAGCCCAATATTCCAAGCATACCAGAGGTTTGTTCACTGAAGCCTTTTGCAATATCATACAAATCTAATCTCAATTGCAGAAACGCGTTGCGGAATACGGCGTAGTTACTTCAGTGGAGCTGAAAAACTTCATGGTATGTCGCTCACACAGCTACAACTACAAACTACTAATACGTGTTTAGTGTCATGATCATCTCAAACTCGAGTTTGGTCCCAATATTAACTTCGTCATTGGTCACAATGGTAGTGGAAAGAGTGCTATTTTGACTGCAATTACAGTCTGCCTGGGTGGTAAAGCTTCTGCCACGCAGCGTGCCAGCAGTATCAAGGGTCTAGTTAAGTATGGAATGACAAAGGCTTCTGTTACTTGCGAGCTATTAAATAGCGAACATGGATTCAAATACGATGTTTACGGCAACAAAATCTCGGTTGAGAGATCATTTGACATCAAAGGAGCTAGTCAGTACATTATTCGTGATGCGCGAGGCAAAATTGTCTCGCGTTCGCGTGATGAGCTTGTTGAAATGATGGATACCTTTATGCTGGTGGTTGATAACCCAATGACTTTGCTTTCTCAAGATACCGCTAGATCGTTTTTGACTAACGCGTCACCTGAAGAGAAGTACCAGTTGTTTATGAAGGGTATCAGACTTGATGAGCTTAAACGCGATTATGACAATACTCACGTCGTACTTGATAACACAAAAAGATATCTTATGAGTAAGGCCAAGGATTTAGAGGCACTTAAGGAGAAGCGACAAGAGGCTACAGAATTATACAATCGTACTCAACATCATCGTCAATTTACAGAGAAACTTGACATGCTACAATTTCAATACGCATGGGCTAATGTGGAAGCAAAAGAAGAACGAGTAGTGGAAATTAAAGATGAACTGCATAGAAAAAAACAAGAGCATACGATGGCATTACACGCAGTTGATGAAATTACACAGCAGCTCGAAACGGCAAAGCAACGGGTAGCGCAAACGGAGGCTATACATGAAGAAGCTAAAACAAGAATGGAGCCTATCGAGGCGCAGCTTCGAGAATTGCGGTCTCAAATGCAGTTATACAAGGCAGAGACACATCAAGTAGCTGTAAGTTCTTTTCTTTTGCATTATGTTTCAGTTCGTTGACACTTTTATAGTTGGATGAGCGCACGAATGCACAAAGCATTAAAAACTGCGAAGCAAGAATTAGAGCTACACAACAAAAGATTCAAGAAGAGCTCCAACGGCAAAGTGAACTTGATGGTGGTAGCTTAGCTGTAATGCAAGCAGAGCGCACATCACTTGAAGAAAAACTACAACTATTAAAATCTAACCGTGACGCAACATTGTCAGAAATTAGACGACTAGATTCTGCAATATCCGAAGCACAGAGCGCAAGCAACGAAGCGCACGCTAAACACAATCAAGCAAGAACGGCTGTGGAAAATACACATAATCAAATCGCACGATTCAAAAGAGCTGAGAGTCAGCAACTGTCAGTATACGGTCAACACACTGCGCAGATTTTGAAAGAAATTCAAGCAAATCATCACTTTCGTCAGAAACCTGTGGGACCTCTAGGGTTGCATGTCAGATTGAAAGAGGCGAGTTGGAGTGGCATTCTTGAAGCATTTTTTGGGCGCACCTTGGATGCATATGCTGTTACATGCAATGAAGATGAGAAGATATTGCGAGGGATTTTTGCAAGATATAACGTGTAGGTCTATTTTTACTGAAGTGCTTTCAATAACTTACTAATTTCGTTTACAGGTCTTCCACAATTATTACTCGTAGAAACACTAGTTTCAATTTTGAAAGTGGTATGCCTTCTAGAGATCATACTACTATTCTAGACGTCTTAGATGTGAGTGTCCATCAACATATGAATGAACAAATACTGACATCAGCAGATTGACGATGATTACGTTAGAACGATATTGATTGATCAGCATGGTATTGAGCGAACAATTTTAATTCCTTCACGACAAGAGGCAGACAGGGTCATGGCTAGTCGTCCAAGAAACGTCGTCATGTGTCTTGCAAGGCACGTCAAAGGTAAAGGTGGTTTCCGGCTCAGCTCTCGAGGAGGAGGATCTATGACAACGCCTATTTACGAGAGGAATGAATCACCTCGAATGAAGACAGACTCTGATGCGTTGATTCAATCGCATGAAGCGGAACTGAGTCGAAGGAAGGCTGAGTTAGAGTCAGCTTCGAGAGTCATGTCGGAAAAGACGCAGGCTTATAATGACGCCAGAAGGCTTCAGCAATCCACGAAAGCTAAATTAAATCACTTAAATGGTGACATACAGAAATGCGAAAGAGAAATTGATGATGTTGTGACTCGATTGAGTCAGTCTGAAGAATCAGGAAAGCTCCAGTCACTGGAAGAAAGTCTTGTGGTATGTGAGGTGTACTGAAATTGAGGTGAATTACTTGTTGACTCTGGTTTAGGAAATTAAGGAAGATCTCGATAGATACGTCAAACTGTACGAAACAGTCATCAATGAAAAAGTAACTAGAGAAGAGGGACTCCGACAGGTTACTGCTCAGGTAGATCAGTGTAAGGCTGAATTAGAGAGAGTACAAGACGAGGTTTCCAGACTTAATGTGAGTAATCAAGCTGTGTTCATGACAAAACAATGCTAACTGTTGTACAGAGAAAGAAAGGAGAAGCTATTGAGATATGCGTTTCAATTACATCCGACCTCAAATTCCGAGAATCTCAAGCTAATGACCGCCTGGCTGCAGTAGAGCGATTGAGATTGGACCTTGAAAGAGCACAAGACAGTCGCGATGAGGTGAAGGAAATTGCGAAAGGATTCTGTCCTACTCCAGTAAACACTATGGGCTTAAAACCGGAGCAGATTCTAAAAATGATTGAGAAAACTACTCGTGAATATCAGCGGGCTAAGGATACTTTACCCATGAGTGTTGAAGCTATCACGCAACTTTACATGGATTCTGAGAGAGAGTATCTCAAGGCCGATGCTGAACTCACTGATCTAGGCACTTTGTTTGTTGTAAGTTGGAGTTGTTTTTATGTTTATTATGGATAAAACTAATTGTGTAAAACAGGAAATTGGCGAGTCTTATTCAGAACGTATCGACAACTTTTTCAAATTTCGCAACCAAATTTGCCAACGTGCAAAGGATGTATTTAAAGTTGCACTACGCAATCGTGGATTTCACGGTCGTCTTTTCATCAATCATGAGAACGGTACTCTGCACATTCAAGTGCAACCAGTGGATACAGAGACTTCGGGCCAGAGAAACGTCAAAACGCTGTCTGGCGGTGAGAAGTCGTTTACTCAAATTTGCTTATTACTAGCATTATGGGAGGCAATGAACTGTCCACTTCGCGGACTAGATGAGTTTGACGTTTACATGGACGCTATTAATCGAGCCACGAGTTTGAAATTGATGATAGAGGCTGCAGGAAAAGCGGACGACGTGCAAACAATCTTCATTACGCCGCAGGACATGGGAACAGTGAAGTTGAATGACAATGTGAAGATTATTAGAATGGCTGATCCGGAGCGGACGCAGGTGGCTTGATGAATAGGGTTATATGTATTAATTATTAGTTATGGAGTTTTTAATGTCAATGTTTGCGGATGAAGCATTTGAGAGCACGAGAGCGGGGCACGTACGACGTAATGTAATGCAAGTGGTGCCCGCGCCTGCTATAGGCAGACTGTAAATAGAGCCCACAGTGAGTCACGGCGCGTGGTGGGGCAGAGTAGCAGAAAGAAGCAGGTGACGGTCAGGTGACAGTCATGTGACGGCGAATGGTTGGCTGGCGGGAGCTTTTCTCTTTTTTTCCGTATGAATCGGCTCAGCTTCTGCTTCTCTCCCCACCGCAAATTTATCCACTGTATGCACGTATTTGCGCATCCGATCTTCGATTCCACAACAAAAACAATCTGTTTATAGCAGCTGCTGCCTGATTGGCTGAAATCTATTTCTGATCCAACACCCTAAATTTTCACAGATCTACTGAGCCGACACAGATCCACCACTTAAGCTCTCACCATCTCTCTACCTAGCAGATCCATTCTCAAAGAGTCACTATGGCCACTGCTTTAGCAAATCAATTAGAATCTACGTCATTAAAGTGAGTTTTCTTCTGGTTTTTTTTTTCGTTCTGCTATGTAGTGGTTTATCGCTCGATCGAACGGCTCCACTAACCTCTAATTTCTCAGTGACCATGACTGGAAGAACACAATCAACAAGCCTGCCCGTGATGGCCGACCACAGACTGAGGACGTTACAGATACAAAGGGCAGTGAATTTGAGGATTTCTTCCTCAAACGCGAACTCTTGATGGGCATTTTTGAGGCTGGATTCGAGAAACCGTCCCCGATCCAGGAGGAGTCCATCCCCGTTGCCCTCGCCGGTCGCGACATCTTAGCCCGTGCCAAAAACGGTACTGGAAAGACCGCTGCATTTGTCATCCCCGCTTTGGAAAAAGTTAACCCGAAGAGCTCCAAGATCCAGGCTCTCATTCTCGTCCCCACTCGTGAGCTTGCCTTACAGACCTCGCAAGTTTGCAAGACTCTCGGCAAACATCTCAACATCAATGTCATGGTCACCACCGGTGGAACCACCCTCAAGGATGATATCATCCGTTTACACGACAATGTTCACATCATGGTCGGCACTCCCGGTCGTATTCTGGATCTCGCTGGCAAGGGTGTTGCTGACTTCAGCGAATGCCCTATGTTCATCATGGACGAAGCCGACAAACTCCTCTCTCCTGATTTCACTCCCATTATTGAACAACTTCTTTCGCACTTCCCCAAGGAGCGCCAGATTCTTTTATTCTCTGCGACATTCCCGCTCCTCGTCAAAAGCTTCATGGTATGCATGCGTCTGGATTTTGGTGTTAAAAAGACAAGTTACTGATTTGTACGTTTAGGACAAACATCTCAACAAACCCTTCGAAATTAATCTTATGGACGAGCTCACTCTTCGTGGTATTACTCAGTACTACGCTTTCGTGGAAGAGAAGCAGAAGGTCCACTGCTTGAACACTTTATTCTCTAAGGTTTGTTGTTCCTAAATATTTCACTGACTGTTCATTTTACTAAGCTTCGCAGCTCCAAATTAATCAATCTATCATCTTTTGCAATTCAACTAGCCGAGTTGAGCTTTTGGCCAAGAAAATTACTGAACTTGGATATTCTTGCTTCTACAGTCACGCCAGAATGCTTCAGGCTCACCGTAACCGTGTTTTCCACGACTTCCGCAATGGAGTGTGCAGAAATCTTGTTTGTTCCGATTTGCTCACTCGTGGTATCGATATTCAAGCTGTCAATGTTGTCGTGAACTTTGATTTTCCCAAGAATGCTGAGACTTATTTGCATCGTATTGGTCGTTCAGGCCGATTTGGTCACTTGGGTCTTGCTATTAACTTGATCAGCTGGGAAGACAGATTCAACCTTTACAAGATCGAGCAAGAGCTCGGAACCGAAATTGCGCCGATTCCCCCCACCATTGATAAGCGCTTGTATGTCTATGATTCCCCCGAAACTATTCCTCGTCCTCAGATTGCGCTACAGTCTCAACAGCAATTCTCTCAACAGCGAGAACGTGAGCAGCAGCAGCAGCAACAACAGCAACAGTACCAACAGCATCAGCCTCAGCGTCAAAACCACCAACAGCGCAGAATGGCTCCTCAGCAGCAACGAATTCAACAGCCTCAGCAGCGTATGCCCCAGCAAATGCAGATGCGTATGCCTCAACAGCAACCACAACAGCAAGCTGTTCGTCGGGCTTAGACATTTTACATGCTAAGTTTCATTTTGCTGTTTCGTGTTATTGATGATACTGCTTTGCTGGTTTTCGTTTCTGTTCTAGGCGTTTGGTAAGACAAAGTTATGTTCTTCTGTCTTGCTGAAGGCTTAGTATTCGCTGTTTCTGTTCACTGTAAGGAGTCTTTGTTGAATGGTTTCTTTCAAATTTTTCTCTCGAATCTGCCTGAAAATAGAGCTATAAAGTTAGAAATGTTTCTTTAAATGCAGTCGAGGAAAATATTGAAAGTAGCCAAGTTTTATTGTTGGAGAATTATTTACAAAAAAAGGTTAAAATACAAAAAAAAATATTTTTTTTGAATGCGGGAGAGTTGAATGTATAATGATCAAATTTTCAGTGACGATCGTTATACTGCAATATTTCCCATCCTGTGCAAAGTGTTCCAGCCTCTCTTATCGACTTGCTATGTTTTTGTTTTATATTTTGTTATTTATGTATGTTTAGTCGTTTTTATGCAAGTACTATTTATGGCTGCAAATTCCGTTTGCTATTGTTTCAGCTACCTTGTCAGCTTGAATTCGCGAACTGTATGAGTATGTGATATGATTGAATATCTCGAAGGTGGCTTGATGAAGAGAAAAGTTTGCTTTTTCGAACAACATTTATGAGATTCAAGAACGGATGCTAGCGTTTTTCTTTTGTTGCCGATGATATTGACGTGTATATCATCACCTTTTTCTTTTTGTTTACTTTGATTTCGGGTGTATTTTTAGGGTCGGCTATATAATTGTGGGTTTTGCTATCGACTTACTCTTTTTCGTCAATGTCACATGAATGATTGCTAGTTTTCTTTTTTGATATTTTCTTTTCTTCATCTTTTTTCCTTTCATCTTTTCATTTATGCTATTATGTATATGGATTGAAGGTAGTCGTTTTTGTATGTCAAGTTTTTTTGTCTGTTGATCTGTGTATAGTTTTGCGTATGTTAGAGTCGATATGAAAATGGAATGGCTTTGTTATGAGGAGGGATAACATCTCTCTTCTGCGTTCAAGTTTTGGTGCATTCGTAGAGTAAACAACGGTAATAATCCGGTGAAGATGAACTGGAACTGAGTCGGAGAAAGATTTGAGCCGCAGACTCAGGAACTAAAGATGGGTTCGTCGATCGTAGATACTTCGTAGATCAGTGCTCTATCGGTTATCAGTATGAGTTCAACAAAGAAAAAAGAAGAGGTTAGCTTACTGTATTCAAGAGAAGGATCTTATTAACTGAGAGAATAGGCGCCTGGCCGGCTTATGTTTGCTGGTGTAGTAGCAGGAACCGCTGAGATTGCCGTTACATGTATGTCTTCTATATTCATTAAACTAGCCAGTTCTGACATATATATACTCAAACAGATCCTCTTGAATACCTCAAAGTACGATCTCAACTGCAACCCGGTCTCAACGAGCACATTGGGCGAATCGGCCGTCCAACGACGGTGTACACAGGATGCGGAACGATGATGTTGGGAAACGCGGCACGGACGGTTGTGCGGTTTGGGATGTACGATTTTATGACTGCGCAGTTGAAGGACGAGCAGGGGGTTGTGTCGCCGCCGAAGGCGTTGGCTGCGGGGCTTTGTGCTGGTAGGTTGCGTGCATGAGCGAAGATGGTGATGATATAGTTACTGATATGTTGTAGGTTTTGTCGAGTCGCTGATATTAGTCCCTTTTGAACGTAAGATCAACTCAATTAGACTACGAGCTATACTGATATTCTGTGACTCATAGACGCCAAAACCCGACAAATCAGCTCCCTCAAAACCCCACCACCAGGTACCTTCGATATCTTTAAACGGATACTCCAAACTCAAGGTCCCTTTGGTCTTTTCCACGGTCTTGTGCCTACCTTATTTCGACAAGGAGCATCTTCTGCATTACGATTTACTGCATACAACTCATTGCGACAAATGGCTGATGGATTTGTTCCGTCTGGAGAGAGAATGTCGAGTACAATGTCTGGAACTATTGAGTTATTTGCTTGCTATGCCGCTGTGTAAGACCTATTCTGATTTTTCTTTTTCGTTCGTAGTGAATGTTTTAACTGACTGGATTTGATAGATTAATGACAATGCCCATCGACGTCGTGAAAACCCGCATGCAAACCGTAAGCGGCCGCAAAGCCTCCAACGGCAGCGCTCTCTTCTGCACTTACAACATCTTCACAACCGAAGGTCTCCGCCCCTTCTTTTCCGGCTTAATTCCGCGTCTTATTCGTGTCTCGGTAGCTAGTGTGCTTATGTTCCATTTATACGACCACTCTTTCACTGGTGTTTCGGCTGTTTGTAATATTTTGGGGATTGGTGGGAAAGAGGATAAGTTAGAGGGAATTGAAGGAGGAAATGCAAAGGGCAAGTTCTTTATTGATTAAGCCTAAGTCGAAATTTTAAGCATTTGTAACAGTGTTTTTTTGAAAAATCAAAGCGATTGAGCGAAATGTTTTTGCCTAATTTGTGTGATTTAGTTGTATATAGAATTACCATTATTAATATCCATTAAACGAATTTATACACCATTACTCCGTGTTACAAATACAAACCCAGGAATTATCCATAACCAAACTCTTACACACCACAAAATACTAATCTACACTTCTTCTTTTCAGTTACAACTTTACGCTGTTTTCCGTCTCTTCCTCACATGAGAAACACTCTGTTGATTATGTTCACCACCCTTTTCCGGCTCCGCACGAATAATTTGACTAATAGTAGGAACGACATCGCCATCTTCATCTTCAACTAGACAATACACGATTCGTTCGTTTCGCCAATATTCAAGTGGTTGAACGCGGCGACGGTTAGATCTGCGAGTAGGTTCAGTTTCTGGACGATGGTCCTGTGCTTTGCGAGTTATCAGCGTCGAGGAAGGTGGTAGGGATGCCGGTGTTGGCGTTGCGGAATCAGCTCTTGGAGTTGTGGATTTTTTAGTCGTTGGAGTTCCTTTTGCTTTCGTTACTTTGCCTGTACTCTTCACCGCAGCTTTTTTCGCACTCGCAGACTTTTTGACCACCGTTCTTTTCGCGACATTTGAATTCATTTTTGGCTTAGCATCATCTAAAACTTCCCTCTGGTCATCTTCTGAATCGTGAGCTATTGATGACGCAGATATTGGCGCCGCTGCATTTTGAGGTGTTCGTTTTGCAACTTGTGGAGTTTTATATCGTTTCGTTGCTGAAGATATGTTGATTTCAAGTGTTTTTGCCGTAGCTATTTTTGGTGTAGTATTATTCTTGGCCTTTAAAATAGTGTTTGGTTTCTCAATCATGGCAAGTTCGCGTTCATTGTTTCTCTTTTCATTGTTTTCATCAGACTCATCAGTTTGACCATTTTCCTCAGCAACCCCAACATCGAGTTTTCTTTTCAAATTCGAACCCAAAACTGAGCGCACAGCTTCTTTCTTAACTTCCTCTTGATTTTCCACATTTGATAAACTCGACTCACGACGTTTCTTGACGATGCGTCGTGTAGACGTAGGTGTTCGATTTGGTGAAGCAATTTTTGCTGGTTTGGGTATTGACGGGGTTGATGAACTTGAGTGTGTGGTAGTTGTAAAGTGATGTTGTGCTGGTTTTGGTGATGTTGACGTTGACGTTGATGTTGATGGCGAGGGTGAGAATGTAGTGGGGGAAGTCGTGGCAACTGATTTAAACGGCGATAGAAGCGTCTTCAAAGCATTAGCAGGCGCAGACCACGACAAACGACCAGTAACTTCATCTTTAGCATTTCCCAACGCCTTATTTTTCAAAGGATTCGTAGGCAGATGTTTTACTTCTTCAGATGTTTTGCTTGCTAATGGTGGAAAAGATGAAGAAGAAGATTCCGCAGGAAATAAATCTGACAATGCTGATATTGGTTTCGGCGGCGATTTTTTAGCTGGTGGTGGTGGCGGCGGTACTGAACCTGAATTCACACGTTCTCTAGGCTTTGATTCGTCTTGTTGTGGGGTTTCGTTATTCATACTGTCGCTGGTATTTTTGTTGAGATTTGACAAATTATTGTCGTTAAGTGCGGGCTGTGGAGGCGGTACAGGTGCTGTATGAAGCGGCTTTAATGGAGCGAGAACAGTTGATGCAGACGATACATTTTTCGCAAACTATCATTCGTTAATGTACAATTTTCAAATACACTAAATGAAAAATTAAAAGACATACTCTCGGCATAGGACTTTTATAAAATAGTTTCTGTAAATCGTCGTTCGAAGTCAACCCAGGTCTTCTCGCACTCGGAGCAATGATCCTTGTTCCTACTTCATTTCTCGTTCCAGATGATGAAGCTGCTGGTTTATTCAAACTGAAACTCGGTGTTGCTGGTTTACTTCCATTCACTCCACCCACCGCCTGAGTCTGATTCTGATTCTGATTCACATGAAATGACGGCGCTGAAGAGCCTAATGACGTGGTAGATGTAGAAAGAGTTGATATTGAAGGGGCAAATGAAGGTATCTTTTCCGGTGCTGGTTGTGCTGTAAGACGAGGATGTGGTGATCTGAAGGACATGTCTTTACCGAAGAGATCGGTTATTGAAAGTTCGGGCATTGCGACTTAACACGGGTTAAAGACCTGCGACAGGTAATTTTCAACCCAAATAGCTTAATTAGTAGTATGTAAACCAGTAATATAAGCTAAAGAGAAAAAAAATAATAAAAGAAAGAGATCGCAATTAGTGTGGAAATTTATATAATCTTTCGGTCCTTGTTCACAGTTTGTTTACAGTTGCGAGCAACGTTTCGCGTTGGGAGCAGACCTCAAACCTTAATTTTATGCGAGCTCATCGTACCCGTTTTCAGTTTCTTCTTACTACAAACAGATAAATCAAACAGTCTTATAATTAAACGAGAGAACAAAATAATTAATTTAAATGACTATGCAAACCAACTCCTATCTATCTTATAAATAAGCAAATAATTCAATACTCATTATTTGCCAAGTCATCATCATAGACCATTCGTCGTCGTCGTCGTCGACCTAGGACTTATAAAAGTCCCCGCAAAGTCAACCGACGAATGTGAACTATTCGCTCTACTACGCATTAAAACAGGCGACGAGGATCCATTAGTGCTATGTCCATTTTTACCGGTACTACCGTTCGTGTAGCCGCCGTTTGCTGTATTTGTTGTAGCAGAGTCGCCGACAGGCATCATTTGCCTTGCGAGTAGTTCTCTAGCATCAGATACGGCTGTTATGCCAACTTTTTTCAAAAACACACGCTCATCAGCTTCTCTATAGCGATCCCAGACTTCGATTCCTTGCTGCGCTGATATCGAAAGTGTGTCGTAGCCGGCCTTGATCACTTCCGAGACCTGTTCGGACGATAATTGACTTGATGAAAACATTGTTGATTTCTCTTTGATCAGGTTGCGGTAGTGCTCGCTTATAGATGTTAAAGTGCTTAGGGAATGTGTGGCTGGAAGTTTGTATGTGCTTGCGAGACGGGTTAATAAATCGCCTGTTTCAATAAGTTTGTAAAAAAGATCGTCGTAGTCTGTGGCGCCGGAGAGGAAGGATTCACCAGAGGAAAATGCAAGGACAAGAATACGTATTGAGTCGTCGACAAGAATGTTTACGCCATCAACAGGCTGTAGGTACTTCGCTGAAGAGACCAAGAATCGTAGGAGTGAGAATATAGATTTCCATAGTTCAGACCAATGATATTTTAAACGTATTCGTAACCGTTTCAACTGTGAAATAATCCTTAGAATCGTACCTATAGCGAGATTATACATCGGTACATCGAGTGCTCGTTTCATGTTTAGTCTAATAGCACCAATCAACGAGTCGAGTATTCCTTCAATGAGAAACCGTTCACCTTGGATTTTCGGAAGTACGGGTTGTCGTTGACGACAGATGCGGATGGCTGAACGGGTTTCAATGGCGACAAGTTTTGACATGGTCATTTGGTCTTCGATGAGGATGCGGAAGATGAGCATGAGAAGACGGGCATAATGAGACGCGCGTTCAGAGCGGTGTTGGTGTTGAAGGATATATGATGCCAAAGAGATTACCGAGCCAAAAGGTGTTTCTGCTTGTCAGCTTACAGATCCAGAATAATGGAATAGTAACATACCTTCATGATTTATTATCTTTGTTTCAATCAATATTCTTGAGAAATACTTGTTTGCATGCACGAAATTCCCCAGAGCTAGGAAAACAGTAGCAGATAACGGCGGCAAGGCAGCAAACTCCTGATTGATTTTTACTTCCTGATCCTGCTGTGCAAACGCGTTCTTCGCGCGTCGCGCCAACTCCGTATACGACAGCAATGATTCCAGCGAAAACTGTGCGAGCGAGTCGTCTACAATCGCCACGTACTCGTCTCGTGCGACGGCACACGCTTTTCCCACTGCAAGGACAACTTTATACATGACGGCTTCGTCGACGAAATCTGCGAGACGCGTTTGATATGGGTTGTAAGCTTGTAGTTTGTCGTAGCTTGATAGGACGCCGAGGAGAACGAAGGCTTCGAAAGTGTGTTTGGTTGTGTGTTTGTCGTACATAATTTGAATGAGGGCCGGGAAGATGTCGCGTTGGAGGAAGTAGTTTATAAGAGAAGTGCGGTAGGCGCCGCAGACTGTCGATAGGGCTGTGTGCAGCGCTGATGAGCGCAGTTCGGCTAAAAATGTTAGAAGAGTAAAGGAAAAAGCAGAGGGAAACGTACGAGTTGGGCCTCTGCGCATGAGAAGTTCGAGACGGTTGACGAATTCCATGAATTGTGCGTCGACTTGATCCATTCCAACGAGAACAGCGATAATTTCTGCGCTCGTCATGGGTTTCGCAAGCACTTCTCGAATAAGTATATGCAGTGTCTATATCACGTTAATTTCTCCTTACTGATAAGAAATAGAGGACATACGTCAAGAGCGTTCTTCACGACGTTGTTATTGCTATCCGCCAAACTTTTCACAGCGCGAATAAACAATGCCTGCGTCACAGCCTATGCTCATTAACAAAAGTTCTTTATAAAAGTCTTAAACAGTAAAATAGACGCACTTGCGATCGTAACAGAGAATCAGGCGAGATATCAGACAGAAGAACAGAAAGCGCTGGCATGTTCGCGCGCAGAAGAAAGAATTCGACCCAGAAGCCGTCATTTTGAGGCGGAGTTGCTCCTTCCTGACACACGGTTAGTCCACAAACACAATTAATGTACAATAAATGCAATAAGAAAGAATACCTTCAACAAAGACTGGTAAAGACTGATGATCTTTGGCTGGAGAATGCCGCGCTCGACGCGGACAAGCGGCGAGACCAAAGCGGCCATTCAAATGTGCGCGTCAGAAGACCAAATGGCAGCTAAATCAACACAAACAAGAGCCAATTGAGCCAGACACAGCGCAAATAGTCGTAAATACAAACAAGTTTCCGCCGAAAGGGGCGCGTTCAGGTTGTGCTGCCGCGTGCCTGCGCGCTGCTGCTCCGCAGTCACGTGCGGGTGTGCGGCGCAGAGGGATTGAGTACGACGGCGATAAGCCACGATATCTTTACGAGTAGCAATATAAAATTACATACACTATCAAGTATTAAACTACTCTAAGCCATTGAACCAGGCAGCGATGCCGACGATGAAAATCAGTAGACTGAAGTCGGCAGCGAGGTTTGTGAAGATGTTTGTGTAGCGCGCGGCGAGGAGGAGGTAGGATGAGTACGGCGGCGGAACGTAGCCTGCGATCTTTGTGAATATCGACTTTGACGGCGAGCGGCCCTAACACAGTAACAATTAGCAATCAATAAATGATGTATGGTATATCAAACAGATTAGTACCTTCTCGATAAAGAACCTGCTCGATTGGAGCACGAGCTCGAGGGTGGTAAAGTACCACATGATTCTGGAGTTGGAAGCGCCGGTGCTTTCGATTCTGGCCACCTGCGTTCCTTTGACGCCGATGACCGCAGCAGCGTAGTATCCGAGTAAAAGAACACCGATTGTATGAACAACCCGCCATATCCCAGATTTGTCAGACTTGTTCACAGCAGCAGCAGCGGCGGCACCGTTCGCAGGAGCGGACCCGTCAGCACCAGCCATGCCCGGCATCTGCATCATCTGCGCCAGCAAATCCATGTTCAAGTCTCCGCCCTCGCCAGCACCGCTCATCGCCTGGTTCAGGAAGCTCGTCAGATGGTCCATATCGGGCGCATCGGACGCACCAGGCGACGACAACGACGGCTGCTGTCGTCCCGCGAGCAGCTTCAGTATCGGATTCTCACCCGTCGACGTCCGTCTCAAGGGCGGCATCTGCGCGTTTCCAGACACATACGCGTCAGGCAGCACGTCCGGCGGATCGTCGTAAACCGTCTGCTCTCTTTCTTTGGCTAGATCAGCCTGGAGCATCTGCGCGACAGTTGGCTGGTGCTCGCGAATGAATGCAGCCTCGCCGTCGCCGCTGCCGCCGGCCGTGTTCGAGATCTTGTCCAGTCTGCTCGTGCCGCCAGCCAAAATACGTGCTTCGCGGCGTTCGCGACGCAGTCTCGCTTTTTCTGCTGCTGAAACCTCTGCCATTCTGCTTTGAAAGTGCACACTTATTCCACTGCGACTTGACTCTTTGACGCCAGCACGATGCTAAATTGACATCACGTGCAAATCTAAACCCTATTTTCAGGGGAACTCGTCTGGCCATCCCACCCCGCAATCTCATACAACGTCCTCCAAACTGATCTCTATTATTCGCACAGCATACAGTAAGAAAGCCAGTATATCACCGAGCTAGTGCTCAGAATGCCGCGGACCTGGCTTTTTGCGCAGGGCCTCGATATTTTCTCACAGCTCTCAGGTTCTTCATCCGACAAACCAGACTCGGACACAGACACCGATACTGCCAATACCTCCGCCGCCAATACAAGTGCAAACAACACAAGTATAAACAATACAGACGAAATAAACGATTCTGGCGTGCTGTGTTCTGCGCAAATAGTAGCTGCCGGTCAGCGCATTGTGAAAATCTTCTGGGCGGGATGGAACGATACTCTTTGTATGTATATTTCCCTATTAAGTAAATTCATTACGCTTTCTGCTAACGCTCAATTCTCTTACGTGGTATAGTACAAATAGACCAGACATTTGAACTGCGTGGATACACAGCCGGCAAACGCGGCAAAGTCCAAGTTCTCTTTCCACCCGGCACCACCATCGTCTCTGGCTTCGGTTCGACGGAGCTTTTAGGTGTGGTCTGTTCAGATGGGGAGATATACTCCCTCTCACCACACTCTCACTCCGACGACACATACCTTGCACTCACGCCTGAGTTCAGCATTAGCGACGCTTTCAAAAACGCCGTCGAGCACGTCTCTGTCACCGGGAACGGCCTTGTTTCTGTACTCTACTCGAATCGGACGTCGATAGCTGTGTTTGCATCTGTGGAGAAGTTCAAAGCGCATTCACTTTCCTCTTCGACGATCGTTGCGAAAAAGGAATTTCAACCGCATTTAAAGCGCAGTTTTACGGCGTTACGCGCTGCTGAATCGCATTTCGTCGCTTTGGACAGTAAAGGCTGTGTATGGAGTTGGGGAACACCAAATTTACATGGCGAACTACTTCGTCATAAACCTTCCTCGTCATCTTCCTCCTCCCCAAAGGACAATGCCCTTCTTACGCCGCGAAAAGTACCAGCGCTAGAAGGTATCGAAATGATGCAGATAGCCACAAATGGCTGGGTCACAGCCTGTCTTTCGCGCGAGACTAAAGACGTGTATATATGGGGCTGGATGGATTCTAACGCGCGAGTACTGGGTATGCCATCTGTTATCGGGAACGACGTTGCTGGTATCATTGACCAGTTTGATGAGGATGAGGATATGTCTGTTGAATCTGTGGCGGTTGGGAATGGGTTTGTTGTACTTGTTATTGAGGATTTGAAAGATGGGTTGAGGTCGGGTGTTTACGTTGCTAATGCGCAGCCTGAGCAGAATAGACTCTTTGCACCTGAAATGCTTGAAGAACCGTCTACAAACTGCTCGATTAATGAAGCAGAGGAAGGAACGTTATTTAGAAGAATCCAAGGTCCGTGGAGTGCGTTTTTGCAGACTGATGATGAGGTTTATAGAAGACCTTATGTACATTGTTCACAAGCTGCTATGTTTGTCGTCGTTGCTAGGGGGTATTGATGTATTTGTATATATTCTTGTACTTAAAAATTTAACATCTCTCATGGTGTCTTGAACTTTTTGCCATCATTGTTGTCTTTCCTTTATGTAAATATCCCACCTGTTCATCAATATTTCGATCTCACTGCACCAGTACTAAAATTCTGCATACTTTGCGTCTTGCTTGAAATCTGCTCTCAAAAAGAAATCGCATGATGGAATAGAGCAGATTTCTTATTATGTAGCTAGCAACAGAACAATATCATCCACATTTAACTGATGCTGTGTTTAGCTTAAGCTTCGAGAGAAAGGTGAGAGAGATTTACTTTTAAATTTCATAGAAACACCACGCCAGAGATGAAGTATTTTTTCCTGGTTTTACTCGAGGCGCTTGCATAGCCAGAGTAGTGAGCGGAATAATCACAGCTTATGGAATATTGTGTACAAATCAATTTATAGCTTTTAAAAAGTTCACTGGTCTATATTTGAACTGATATAGAGCAAAATAGTTCAGAACTCTCGTAGCTAATTGAAAAAGGGAAAAATTTTGACCACAGCAATCAAGGTCAAATTATGATACAGTCTGGCATACTAGAATTATATGATCTAATGCACAGACTGTATCATAGCAGCAGAATCTTTGAACTTGATTTGTTATTCAAGAACTTTTTCCTCATCAATTAATCCACTAAAGCTCTGAACTCTTTTGTTCTGTATTCATTCCAATAAAGTCTGATAAAGCTTTCTCAAAGTTGCAAATTGTAAAACCAATAAGTTGTAACTAACCCACTGACTATCACTCTGGCTATACAAGCGCGTTGAGAAAAGTTGAGAAAAATAACCTTATCTCTAGTGTGGTAATTCCATAAAAGCCAAAAGTAGATCTCTTTCACCTTCCTCACAAAGCGTAAGCTTTACGAAGCATCAACAAAATGTGGGTGATACCCCGTTCGAATCTCAGCCACATAGTAAGAAATGTGTTCCAGTCCATCATGCAATGTTCTTTTAATAGCATATTTCAAGTGCGACACATTGTTAAATCAGTGATAATATTATATCACCAACCGAAATAGCCTAAAGTAAATAAATATCCCAACAATAACAGCAGAATAAAGTGTTTAAGAGAAAGTGGTTTTGGGAAATCCAACATTTTTATTTAAGTGACATCCCTTGTCACACATATCTCTCAGCTCTCACTTGAGTGCATGCTTGTGCAACTTCAAACCGAATAATTAATTTAATACAGCATTGAATAATGTATGACGGGTGGTGTGTGGCTTGAAAAATTGTTGCAGTACTCAACATTCTTCTGTAATTTTAATATTGTATAGCTATACTAAATGAGCCTGGAGACAGTGAATACTACTTCTAAATATAGACATCTGATCTTATTATGTGATGCTATCCTTCTGTATTTCAAACATCTAATTACTGGAGTTAAACAAATTAGGATTATAAATTGACCCTGATGACCTGAGCACACAAGAGTCATTCTGTTTGAGCTGTCTAGGTACTGTAGTGAACCTCAATCCACTCGATGGAATACCACAATATATTTTCCAGTACTCAATCGAATCGGAACTTGTACATTGTTATCCAGTTTTTTCTAATTTATTCAGCCCCTTGCTTAGGCCTTTGCCGAGACAAAGGTTTTTAGAGTAGTGTACTTCTTACATAACATATGTAACATGGTTTATATAACATATAATTTTTATAATAGTGTACTTCTTACATAACAAATGTAACATGGTTTATAAGCCGAGTCAAAGGTATATATAAAAATAAGATCTAAAAGAATAAGTAATAAATGAAAAATTATGAATATAAAGGTTAATAAAAATAAGATATCA
>JAJLXV010000116.1:0-47504 GCA_030571435.1 Myxozyma mucilagina | reverse complement strand
GTGCGGCGCAACGTTCCATTCCTTTTACGCGGAATAAACAAATAAATAGCGCGCGTAGAAGTCAGCGTTGACGCGTACATTAACATCACGTGATAGCTTATGTAATTTTTTTCTCCTTTTGCGAGGCGTAATTTTGACGAGATAACACCATCCGCCATCGACTTTAAAGTTTTTCTCTTTCAGCCGCGCGAGCGCACATATCAAACAAAAGAGCAGATAGTGTGTCGAAAAAAGCTGGTTTTTTTGCGCCGCGCACGAGTCGATAGCCGAAAAGATGTCGAAAAAAGTCTATTCTATGTGCTTGAGGTCTGTCGTAGCTTTTTTTCTTTTCTTGGATGCCGCTCTCGGGCAATCGGTCGGGGCGGCGGTTCGTCGGCCGGGTGAAATGTCGGACTGGGAGCATTGATTTCTCAAGACAGTGTGACGACGGCCAGCAGAAAATTTCACTACAGATCAGTTGTTGGTTGTCGGGCAACTGAAAGACGGGGCTTCTGGTGGGCATTGTGAATATCATACGATGGCAGTGGATTTGCCAATAAGATTCATTAATCTTGGGGAGCGGCGTCGAGATAGATCTAGAGTGTGCTGGCTAACCTGCATATGATCTGTAACTTTCCGCGTATAGTGCACTCGCATGTTGCCAGGGTGTGCGGATCGGATACATCCATCTTAACTGAGGTAACTAGCCATTCAGAGATGCGAACATTGTTCAGAATTTCTACTTGATAAGCAGCCAGCTTCTTGTTCCGCGCAACGTGCAACGGCAACTTTGACAATCAACGAAAACAGAGTTTTGACAACCTGTGATCTCATTCTTTTAGATGAACTATGAACAGCTCGGCGAGGTAAGTTAATTAGCCACTAAAGCACACTGCAGGTTGATAATAAACACTAAACTAGAAGCTGGGCACTTTTTGTCGCTTCACGTTCCAATGACAGTTTTGTTTCGGCCAGGATGACAACGACGTTGGCTTTTCACGCACAAGCGTTTTTTCTGTACTGTAAGGTACCCCTTTACATTAATTCTAATTGATGAAGATGGTAGCGACAATTTTTTTTTCGATGGATTAATTGCATGTACCTCTGCGCTACTGATTGCCAAATATCTGAACTGATTCAAATCAATCATGGTAGGTGAATCGTCGGTCGGATGGCCATCGTTATCTTTTCGTTACACCAGGCCGCCGGACGATCGAATTCCAGAGCCTTGGTTTCTTCTCATTGCCCTTCTGCGCAAATATGTGATATGACGTACCCATTCCCCTCAACTTAATCCAATTCACTCTCCCATCATTGTTTTCCTTTCTGTCAATAAGATTCTCGCAAAAAATAATTAATTTAAAAAGAATTAGTTAGTCAGTTCTCTTGTTCTTAGTTTCTCAAAAACAAGTTTAATTAAATTTTGTTGTTGTTTTCCAAAGTGTTTATTAGCCCCTTTTCCTGCTCATTAACTTTACACAGCCCGTATAAGATTAAATTAGTCTATGATTCGAACTTCTGGCGTTGTCTTGGATTTATAATTTTTCCAAGTCAATCAGAGACAAGCGAAACAAAAAAAAGTTATTTCTCCCAGCTTTGTCGTCTCTCGATACATTCTTTCAGCTGTCGTTCATATACTTTATGTTTCTTTGTTGTTGTTATTGCGGGTTTAATGAATTGTGTTTTTAATAACGCACTAGAAAAAGTCAGCTAGCACACAATATACATTGTGTATCCCTACCTCATCAACAGCTCCGACCACCTAACAAACCTAATGATCGTACATACACATCCATACCCGAGATTTTCAAAGCAATAAATTTAATCTAAAACAACACACTAAACTACTCACGACTAAACCTGCACCTTAAACCGCAGACGCGGGCACCGAAAAACCGTTCTCCTCATCAATTAAAATTCGTCTTGCCGTTTTTTTTTTCATTTTGGCTAACAGAGCTTTTTATAAGAAAAGCTTTTTCAAAGCATAGTAACTTTAATCAAATTCTCGTGTACAAGTATGTCGCCTGACTTGTGTAGATATCGCTCTGAGAGCTGAGGGCCCTGGGAAGACATTTTATTTTTCATTCTGCTACACTAATTTTACGATCCATGCAAAAAACCGTGTCCTCTTCCTGTTACCGTTTTTATACTTGTTTCAATTTGGCTTTTGATTCGGAAATTATGTACAATAATAAATTCTTGAACTAGTGCATTTCAAACAAAACATTACGTGTCTTACGTTCACACCTAGCTCTCAGTTGAATTTGTTCTCTCAGTACATAGCATCCTCGCTTCCATTGACAATAACATCATTAACCTTCAAAATCATTCTAGTTAACTGTGTTGCCAACAATAACTGTTGCTTCTTGCCAATCAATGGATCAAGAACAAACAGTTCCTTCATATCATTATTTCCGGATCCCAGACAGTCAATTCCTAATCTCGTGTTTTTCTCCTTCACCTGTCGTGCCTTAATACTAGCAAGTGACTCAATAGCATTTAATCCTGAATTTTCAGCAAGAGCCATTGGAATCGCATCAAGCGCAGTGGCAAACGCTCGCATAGCATACTGGTCAATTCCTTGATGCTTGTCTGCTTCTTCGGCAACTTTAATCGAACATGTAACCTCAGCTGCTCCGCCTCCGTAGATGACACGGTTATCTCTCACAAGATTACGGACAACGCAAAGAGCATCATGAAGCGCACGCTTAGCTTCATCGATAATCTATTTATTCGTCAGTATCTTCTTCTCAATCTCTGTTATATATGGAATCCTACCATCTTGTTGCTTCCTCTGACAAAAACAGTAACAGCTCTAGTGTTTGCACATTCCTCAATCACAAGCATTCGATCTCTTGTGGTTCCGAATGTCATTTCTCTAACAATTCCGGCATGTCCTAACTTACTGGCTGTCAGATCCTCGAATCGAGGAACAATTCGCCCATTAGTAGCAATCGCAATAAGCTCGAGCTCAGGTCCACCAACCCATCTGACGGCCGGCAATTCATTCTGTAGTAAAAGATGGTTTGCTTCATCGTCGAATCCCCATTGACAAATTACAAGAGACGCTCCAGTATCTTTTACCTGTTTGATCATCTCCATAAACTTCTCACGTTCATAACTCTGCAGCTTCTTGAACTCTTCAACAGTTGTGATATCAAGTTTATGCTTGGTCTTAGGTTTTGGTGGCTCAAAGGGACATGTCAAAATTGCAATCTTTGCATCTTTGACTGTGCGTGGCATCTGAGGATGTGACATGTCTTTGTCAATAACAACACCTTTGACGAGAGTGGTATCTCCAAGAGATCCTCCTACTTTTCCATCAACCTTAATTAACTCAAAGTCAACATCCTTGCGCTCTAAATCAGCAACACTTATTATAGCGTCAACCGCAATATTCGCAAACTTCTCGTGGGCCTTCGAGACACTATTGTCCTGTTAGCGTGATTCAGCTTTCGACAACTTAAGAAAATCTTACATTTTACTTCCAAGTGAAGTCTTTGCAGCTTTCAGAAGATTGGTTCTGTCTTCTAAACTGAACTCAACCGTATCGGCAATTTCATCTAAGTGGGCAACAGCGACCTTGCAAGCTTTGTCGAAACCATCAGCAATACGGATAGGGTGAATTCCTAAATCATGTAAGCTTCAATATCTTGAAATAATTAGAATCGCATACCCTTATCAATAAGATCAGCAGCCTGCTCAAGCATTGCACCTGCTAAGACTACAACACCAGTTGTGCCGTCTCCAATTTCATCGTCTTGAGATTTTGATCTATGGCCAATCAGAAAATAATGATACCACTGCATAGATTCATGACATACAACTGAACAAGTAGCTTGGCAATTTGGTTATCGACTTGCATTTGACCAAGAATTGTTGCTCCATCATTGGTAATTGTAATATCTCCATCGGGGGAAATCAAAATCTTGTCGAGTCCTATCAAAATAAGCAATCAGCTTTGTAATCAATTGCTTTGTTGTTCCATACCTCTAGGACCAAGAGAACTCTTGATGATGTCGGCAACTGTTCGCGCTGCTAAAATATGTGACTAAAGAATGAGATCAAGTCTTCCTCACGCAATAAACCTCATACCTTTACAGCATCAATTCCATGTGCTCTAAAGAACATTTGTTAGTATCTTGTCGTAAAACTGCTGAGAATTTCAAAAACTGTATTACCTCTTCTTCTTTCCCTGGCTATAATAATCAATGTTAGTATATGTTTCACGCTACACATTAAGAATTATTAGTACTGACTCTCTAACAATGATAAAAGGTCGACCCATTTCGTCTTGGGCGACAATCGCATTTGACATATCAAGCGACATCTTAAATTTCAGCCGCTTAAAATAAAATGAAGAATAGCGGTGAAGAAAGAACGAAAAACTTGTTGCTGCGGTGGTCAGTAAGTTTCGTGCCGCGCTGCTTTCTTACTTTCGTTGACGCGTCGCGGAGCGAAAAGAAAAATATTCTGGAAGCAATGATTCTGATATGAGAATTACGTACCGCATGATGCATTTTACGTACTACTACTTTTATTCCCAAAATGTTCAATTCAGGTCACGTGTCCGGGGTTAGCATTTTAGCTTTCGCTCTTTGAAAGCTCGACAGTTGAAAGCTGCGAAATTACTGGATATTTAGGCGAAAGAATCGATCTATGATTTTTTATAATTGTTTAATTACACTCTTGAGGAACAAGTTATGAACATCGCTTTGGTGTAAAAAGAACTTCATGAAGTATCATCAAATTCCTGTGACTCAATAGGTAATAAAATCTATCTATTTAATCTTAATAACCGAATAATGGTGTCGGATGGAAATTCTTACCCATCTTTGCCAACGAGCGAGAAATCACAGCAACATGTACTAAGATCAAATCAGGATCAAACAGGGCTTAATTATCGGTATCGAAGTCGAAAATCATCCCTTGGTGGTGCTTCCTCGTCAGATCATCTCACCAAGCCGAATACCTCCCTACTCCATATTTCCTCAACTTCCGGTCTTGCTAGTTTTTCTTATACATCTGCTGGACGATCTCGGTAGCTGACCTTAACTCAAATACTCGCACTAAGTACAGTGCAATGTCACAAGGGTCGTCATCGCGCTCTTCGTCGAAAGATTACGACAATTACGATAGTTCGACTACGCATAGCAGTGGACGCAAGTCATCGGGAGCAGGCTTCATGAATGGCCTTTTTCATTTGCGAAAACCTAAGCGTGAAGATGGAAGCGTTTCCCCTGCTAAATCAAGCTCGTCATCATCGTTTCGTGGGGCTGGCACAACAGCATCTGGCTCCGGTAATGGTTCTGGAAATCGTCGAAACAGTCATATATATTCAGGGGGTAATTATAGCGATACACATTTGATAAATGCAAGAGCGGCTCCGGGCTCGGAACCTCCATTACCTTCTGGTTCTCATCGCCTTTCAGACCATGGTAGCTCTCCATCTTCTATATCTTCAAAATTTGTGCCGCCGCAAACTCAGTCACCCAAAAGCGTACCTCATGCTCAGTTTCTTCCCAGGCAGGTACGATCGGGTCCCGTTCACGGATCTCGAGACGCTTCTGCTTATACATCTTCATCAATTTCAAATTCATCTTCAGCTGTTTCTGCAAAGGATTCTGTCAGTACCTCAACCAGCTCAAGTCCTTCAACAATCACAACACCTTACTCAATAAATAGTGGCACACCTCCATCTGTGCCGCTGAAAGATACTCCACCTTTTTATATGAACAATTCAACTACTTCTGTGTCTTCCTATACATCTTCATCAAAGCATCAGACAAGCGGCTCCGTTTCAACTACCGGATCATTTGAAGGCCGCAAAATCAATATCTTATGCACAATGGATCATGAAACTTACAAACTCATCAATATTACTGGTTGTGAAACTGTAGATGCTATCAAAAAGCTAGTATGTGAAAAGTTGAGTATGGAATATTTCAACACAACTCAGTTTGTGCCAACAGATTTTGGCGAAGGCGAGAAAGGTATTAGTTCATTATATATCAGCACTTGGAATTTTAACAAAAATCTATATTTTAGGAGAGCCTCTTAATGACGAAGACTTACTAGAAAGTTGCCAGAAAGCTGACGGCAAAGGCACTGTTAAATTTCTTATCAGGCCATCGCGACAACATTTCTATTCTTCACCAATAATTACAAATTCAGCTTTACCAAATACTTTCTCAACTACCATTTCTCATAAGTCGATGATTGCTCCTATCTCACCTAATAAACCTCAGGCCGCAAGACGCCAACAATCAGCTCAGCAACCATATTCTGGATTTTCTGGAGGTGCGCGTAAAGTCTCCGGAGAATTGCAACGCGAAGAAGAACCGAGAAAGTCCACGGACATTGAACCCGTAAAATCTACTGAGACATTTAAAGTGTTCCAACAGCCTCAAACTCATGTTCATGTCGATTTCAATCAAGGAAGAGATTCGCCATACAAAACTTCGACAACCGTCAAAAACTTTGATGCAAAGCCTTCATATGATGCACGTGAACTTACTGCAGTTAGAAAAGCACCACCTCCTCCTAAATTACGACAATCTACTGTCTCTCATAATTTGGCGGCACACTTACAGGCTGATCGAAAAGATTCTATATCGCCTATGAATCGAATCAACTCTAATGACCACGCTCTGGGCAGTCGCACTGCTGAAATCAGACGAACTGGAAATACCTCTACATCGGCTATGGTTTCACCACATACGTTGGTTCCTTCGATTTCGCAAACTGATTCCACTTCGGCCTCGTCACAAGTTTTGCCGGTTCCACTATGGAAGCCAAGTTATGAGCATCCGCACGTTGAAAAGACATATAATGTTCCACGAAAGTCATTGCCTAATAGAGATCTTGCGGGAAAAGTATCAGAAGATCAACGAAGGGTTGTGAGTGCGCCTTTGGATTCACCAGTTACACCAACCGCTTCTGTGAACGACTTGGAAAATGCAGGTCCGGAAAAGAAAGTTGAGGAGGCTACTCCGCAACTTAGATTTGGCGGACTTCATCGGCAGGAGTCGTTTGTCGAGAATCCTATTTCATTTGAAGATGCCCCACAATTCGATGACGATGATGACGATGATAGTGATGATGGTTTATGGTCGAAGAAGCCGACCACTATACAGCCTTCTGTCGTCGTATCCACAACTGATTCATTTTCCTCCGATCGACTCTTGCCCACTCATTTCTTGCCTAATGCAGACTCACTCACTGGTTCTACTGACTCAAGTTCAAAAAGTTACAAGTCTAATCGTCCAGTGTTGCAAGTACAGACTGGAGATCCGGACAGGTTGTCTGTTCAACGCAGCGATCCTTTTAATGTTGAGGTTCTTTCTACAATAGCTGAGCGTACCGCATCACAATCAACAGAAGCAGGACTCTCAGCCAACGAGTCAGCAGGTACATCAACTCCAACCTCGACTGTAGGCGAGCTTCCTTCCTATAACGACGCGACTTCTCGATCAAAGCAGAATCATCCTTTCGCACCCACGCAGCAACTATCAAAGCCGGCAAAATCATTAAATCTGTATAGCGACATACTAAATGATGCTTTTGGAGATGGATGGGCTGTTCGTCCCACTGCCGAAACGGTTTTGGATAATTTGGAGAAGTACTTCCCGAATGCAGACCTGGATAATCCTTGCATCGATGACACCACATCGTACTCTCCGAGTTCTCCTTCGCAAGAGTCTATCACACCGTCGTCTACTTCGACTTCTCAGACCCCTTCTTCTCCTCTTGCGATGACAAGTGCAAGCTCTGCTGTAGAAGAAAGTGACTCTTCTACCAAATCTGATGGGAAAAACTACAAATTTAAGATTGCAACCACTTTACCAGACAGCAAAGCCGTACCCCAGATTCCAAGAACATCTAATATGGAACGTACATTTTCCTTCAAGACTTCTGGTCGTGACGGTGATCCTGTTGAGAGACTGGACGTTGAGCCGTCGGTGGCCACTGCCGCTGCTGCCGCTGCCGCTGCGCATGGAATTCCTAGAGTGCCATCACAGGACCCATATGCATCACCAGGTGCATCAAAGCCTTCGCGACCAATTGGTCGTGGATCGCGAATGAAGTCGATCAGAAGCGTTGCGAATGAAGCGAAACGTAATATTCGTTCTGGTACAGATAGTCAGAAAGGCGACCTGAAACTTCTCAGAAGGAAAAGCACGAAAATGTGGGGTCAGAAGGTTGTTGAGGTCACGCCTGGATTAATCAAGAGAGGTCGAGTCTCAATACGTGGACGAGGAAAAACTCGTAAGTTATTCGTCTGATGTGAGGAGAAATTCTTTGACGCTGACTTATGCTTTCTAGAACAATTTAGCTGGCTCAAGGGACCTTTAATTGGAAAAGGAACATTTGGTTCAGTATATCTTGCGCTTAACGCTACTACAGGTGAGATGATTGCCGTGAAACAGGTCTTAGTTCCTCAGACTGCGAGCGACCGTAACAGTTCAACTCAACGTGAAGTCGTTGCGGCGCTAAATGCTGAGATTGAGACTATGAAAGATTTGGAGCATGTTAATATTGTGACTTATCTTGGTTATGAAGCGTTGCCAGATGTTTGTAGTCTGTTTTTAGAGTATGTACCTGGAGGATCGATTGGAACTTGCTTGCGAATGCATGGTCGATTCGAAGTTCCAGTGATTCATTCTCTTACCCGACAAGTTGTTGATGGCCTAGCTTATTTACATTCCAAGGGCATTTTACACCGTGATCTCAAATCGGATAATTTGTTGCTGGATATTGATGGTTCAGTTAAGATTTCAGATTTTGGTATCTCTAAACGAAGTCAAAATATTTACTCAAATGATGCGGATATGTCAATGCAAGGCACAATCTTCTGGATGGCACCTGAAGTAATTCACAATGCAATCAACAATGGAAGTGAGGGTTTTAAGAAGCAAGGATACAGCGCAAAAGTTGACATTTGGTCACTTGGCTGTGTAGTTTTAGAGATGTTTGCTGGTCGAAGACCTTGGTCTAATGATGAGGCTGTCGGCGCCATGTACAAACTTGGAAACGCGAAACTTGCTCCGCCTATTCCTGAAGATACAATCGAGTATGTGGACGACGATGCAAAGGAGTTTTTGGATCTGTGCTTCATTACGGACCCCGAAAAAAGACCAGTAGCGCAGGTTCTGTTGGATACGAAATTCTGCGCCCCAGATCCTACGTTTGATTTTTCAAAAACAAAGTTGGCAAAACTGATTGTGACAAACGATATACGGGAACAGTCACAGTTTCCCGGGAAAAGTGAAACGAAGGACAAAAAGAGTGAAGGAGAATGAGATTATAGAGGGTAAGAAAAGGTGTTTAAACGGAGTCATCTTGTTAGGTATATCATAATTTTGTTTCATAGTGTACACTGTAATATATGTATTAGTACATGCTTTTATATCTAAACTATTGTACATTTCGCCTTATTTGTGTTTTTACTCGTCGTCGTCATCATCGTCGCTATAGTCTCTCCGCCGCTTTAAGTCCCGACGACTCGCAGGAGTATCGTCATCGTCATCGTCAAGGAGGTCATCCAAGTCTTCTTCTTCTTCTTCATCTTCCTCGTCTTCCTCGTCTGAATCTTTCCGCCGTTTTTTGTACTTATCAGCGCCTGATTTCTTGAGTTTCCGTAGTCTCTCAGCTCTCTCTTCTTCCTCGTCGTCATCTGAAACAACAAAATCATCCTTTTCATAATCTCCTGATGCTCCGTATCCCATCCCGTCATCGTCTTGATCATAACCACCTCTACCAGCACCTGAAGTACCGCTTGACCGACCAACACCGGCACCCAGTTCTCTATCATATGCTGATCTAGATTCTCTTGCTCGTCGTTTGTTCTCAAGTTTCTTGCGCGCCTTGATTTTATTTTCTTCAGCTTTCTCGGCTTCCCGCTTGACTTTTTCGGGATCTTCGACGGTGACAATATCGTTGATGTAGCGAGTTTTGACTTGGCCTCTAGCCAAAGCACTCGACATACGCAAATGTGTTTGTGAGGTAGTTGATGAGGGCGTCATGTTTAGAAGTTTGGAAACTTTGGTATGAACTTGTACGATTTCTTGTTCGTTGTGTGATACTGCAAGATAGGTATCGTTGACTGGAGTTTCTTGAATATCGAAAATTTCACCGCCGAGTTTTAATGAGTAGCTACCGTTTGACCATCGTATAATTCGTGCGTTTGATTCAATTTTCTTTAAAAGTTAGCCGGACTGGTAAAACACCTACAGCTTTTTGAAACTTACGTTATTTCCATTTTCGTCTTTGACATATCTCCAGCGGATCATATTTTGTACCTCTGCACGCAATTGCCTTCGTGATTCTTCCGTGCCTTCACCTTTAGCCTTTTCAATATTTTCCGCAGCTTCGAGATATGTGTCGGCATCGAAAACAACCGGATCAATATTTAGAAAGTTGGGAACTCGGGCAACACTTATTTCTTTTGGCTGTTTGTGAGACGATAGATAACGGGGCATTGTGATTTCCATCTCCTGCATCTCAACTTCTTCAAACTCCTCCTCTTCCTCCTCTTCTTGCATTTGAGAGTCGTAGCGATTGTAGTAACTTCAAAACAAAAATCAGTCAACCGGTAATAGTTAATACAGAAGCAACATACCCATTGTCATCTTCATCCGAAGCACCACCAAAAATATCATCCTCATCTTCTCCACCTTCATCTGCCGCAATTGTAGCATCCTTCATCTCCACATCACTGACACCTTCATCAGCATCAGCAGCTACACTGTGAGAGTCTTCAATTTCTTCATTTGCTGGAGTTCCCGGCACAGACTCGTCTTCGTCGAAAAGTCCACTGAGATCTCCTTGTTCTTTATTTCGTTGCTGTTGTCGAGCGGGACGATTCGAGTCGTCGCTCGCATTACTCGCGGGTGATCCAGCATCCGACATTGCTGCAGATATACTATGTTTCTATTCGTCTGAATTCGAAATAGAATATACAGTCTCCGGGCGTCTGGTGTCTTGTCTACTACACCCTGAGCTCTGCCTCGTGCTCGGTCTCCACACAAAGTTTCAGGTACGATGCCCTCATCTAAGTTCCAGCTCAAAGCAGGGTAATAAACTACAGAAAAAAATTAAGGGATTTGTAGGATTTTGACAGAACGCGCATTGACCAATGAGCGACGCGCGAACTTGAGTTATGCGTCCAAGTTTAGCTTCACTTGTGAAAAAAATCGTGGTTGAAGGAATTATTCTGATTCGTATATTGATCAGCATTAGCACCGGTGAATTGTTACTTACAAGCGTTCAGTTGGATTATCGCTCTACTCTACACTTTTTATTTATATAAGAAACACGATCAGATCTTGGTTCTTAGTGAAAAGACAGCAAAAGTACCTTCTTCCTTTTTACAGTGATCATATATTGGGTCTCGATATCAATTCAGTTTTATAGAAATTAGTGCCTTTCAGAGTATTTTGTTTTTGCGCATTATTCCAAATCAATTTTCTTCAGAAAAAAATGCGTCTCAATAACGCTACTCGAAAATCTTTGACGACGTCTCTTTTTTCCACCACCTTTCTAATTGCAGTCTTGACTGTCGCAGCACCTCAATTTTTGCCATGCCCGGCGACCCGAAATCCGGTTGGAATGGACTCTGGAGATGTTCGTGTTGAGAATCGAAGAGTTGTGCTTGCTCGAAGAAAAGCTCAAGAGCAAGAAGCCGCGGCCTCCAGTACTGATCCGGAGTAAGCGGAAGCTGTACAAAAGAATGTATACGCGGAGTTTGTCTATAAAAAAGAGGGATTAACAGTGTTCCAGTTGAGCTTTTTTGGCAGTTTGAAAGAAGCATATTTTTTGGGTGTATAATGGTTTTTTATTTATAATTCAGCACGGCGTTATTATGGTTATCTGTGTTTCACTTGTCATTTTTACATCATGTGTTTTCAAAGAGTTTGTCTTGGTCAAGATTTCGATGAAGGAAGCTTTCAAATGTTTGTATATGTTTTTGATGCACTTATTTGTGTACATAGAGTCATTAGACAAATTTCATCGTTTCATACTCTCATTTTACAAATACAGTAACAAAATGTGTAATAGGATCAGAAAGTGCGTGGCAGTTGCCATTCGCTTATTCTAAGTAGTTGAGTGAGTTTCATGGTTTAAAATTAATCAAATTAGAAAAGGTAAATAAGTTCCCAAGAACGCCTTAAAATGCAATCCGATGCTCAATTTTTGATCAATCACATTAGCTTGCGTAGCACGTTGTTACTCGCTGCATCATGTTAGTTATTAAACCAACAAAAAAATAAAGAAAATACTTACCACTGCGTCTGCCTGCCCACCGTTGCGATTTACGGCCACTGTCTCTTTCTTTTCTTTTCTTGCCTTCCTCGCCTACCTCTTCATCCTCATCAAACTCTTCCTCCTGATTCCGTCTTTTCTTCTTCTTCTCCACCGTGAAGGTGATTTCACCCTCTCCCATCAACCCTCGAGAGATAAATGTATTTTTGCCCAATTTCTCTTCGTTCTCTTTTTCCCGTCTCTTGAGTTCTGTCAACATGGAATCAAAGGACTTGTTTCGATTTCTTGTCGCCGATAAAGTTGGAGTGAATTTGTTGCTGCTGCTTCGAGTTCCAAAGGAAAGCTCTGCTTCACTTTTTATTTTCATTTCCAGCTCATTGGATTTTTTAGGCTTGTTGACTTTGGAGGCCGTAGTTCGATCGTGTGTCTTTGTCTTTTTGATTTGAGTTCGGATAGGCGCCATCTTATTAAATTAGACAGATCCGTTGATCTTTTGTACAATTTTGGTGTGGAAATCAGAGACCAGACGAGAAACGCTTCTGACCAAAAATATTCAACTGAATGAATAAAACATTCAAACTTTAAAATTGATAGATGTTTAAAGTTTAGTTGTCAATATTTGTACCCAGTATACAGGCTGTGTAGTAATTTGGTATGTCATGTTATATTTTGGAGTTGCTCTTGAACTCTTTTCTCCCAATTGAACACGTTGGAGCCATCCCCCTCCTTCCAAGCCAACTTCATTGAGTTTCCACCTCAGAGGATCTCAATGTGGCTATAAAGTGCTTTAAGTGGCGAATCATTGTTAATTGAGCTTGGGGATAAATTTCTGATCAGATCTATTGCAGCTTCAGAGGTCGTTCAGATACTTGAACAAGCTGCTATACACAAATATGATTCAACCACGATTGCATCTTATACTCCTTTTAGGATTAATATTTTTACCCTTTTTGCATGCATCTTTTAAAGACTACGATTTTGATGATGAAGATGACACAATTGAGTTTTCAGACGCTGAAGACGCTAATATGCGATTACTCTTAGCTGAGCACGCTCGACAGTCTAATTCAACATTGCAATGGGGACCATATCGACCTAATTTGTATTTTGGTGTACGTCCTCGTGGGCTGCCGGATACTTTTCTTGCAGGATTGATGTGGCATAATACAGATTCTTACTCTGGTATGCGAACTACTCGTCATTCGTGTGAGACTGGTCATGACTTTAGAGGATACGGTTGGGAGAAGTATGATCCTCGTTCAGGAGGACAACAAGTTTTACATGATCTTGAAAATAAAGTTGATATATACACTGAGTTTGTCAAAGAAGGAAATAGCTGGGGAGTACGGGTTCGTGGTGTTCCTCACACTCAGGACGGAACAACTTCAATAATCTTTTATCTTGGAACTCAAGGTTTGGCTACTAGCAAGCGAACAACCAGATATCATCCTAAAGGACACACAGAAAATGTCGAGTTTGAAGGAAGTATACCAGAACTTGGAAATTTCAAAGTTACAGGCACCTATGGTCCTGAAACAAACTCTGCTGCTGAGAGTGCGCATCCTATGGGCATTCTGCATCCTCCAGAGTCATGGCATACTCGTTCGCTGAATGTCGATGGTAAAACCATGTGGCGTGCGAACGATTATTATATGTCTATTCTACAAGATCAAATTAGGGAGATTCAGAATATGTTTACTAGAGATACACTTCCCGGTCCTGTGGCTATGTTCACTCTGTTTGACACTCCTGAAGAGGGAAATTTACATTTCTTACAGAGAAATTTCAAAGGAGAGTTTCAGTTTGATATTCTTTATGAACAAGAAGGTGACTCGCCTATGACATGTAAGTACTTGCCAATAATAGATCTGTATATTAAGTACTAACAAAATAGCTGAGAAACTTTCGACGCTATTGGATTCAACTGTAAGCGAGTTTGATGAGCGATACACAAATTTACTTTCTCCACAAGAGCCATTCACATCTCCAGAATATGCCGACTTTGGAAAAGCTTTGATTTCAAATCTCATGGGTGGAATCGGATACTTTCAGGGTACATCACTTGTTGATCAATCTGAGGGAGCGTTTGATGATGAGGAGGAGGAAGATTTCTGGGATAACAAAGGACAATCTGAGATTACTGAAGTCGCGGCTACAGAGTTGTTTTGTACAGTTCCTTCTCGTCCATTTTTCCCACGAGGTTTCTATTGGGACGAAGGATTCCATCTTTTGCCAATCCTCAAATGGGATGTTGATCTAGTGATGGAAATTATTAAGAGTTGGTTTCGACTTACGGACGACGAAGGATGGATTGCGAGAGAGCAAATCTTGGGTGAAGAAGCTCGCAGCAAGGTTCCCCGGGAGTTTCAGACACAGTATCCCAACTATGCTAACCCGCCTACAATGATGCTCACACTAGCTGGATTTATCGACGAAGTGGAATCGTTTGCGTATGTGGAACGCAAGGGCATGCCAGTTGTCAATGACGATACTCAGCAATCCTTAATTGACTTTCCAGATACATCTCCAAGGTCGGCATATTTGCATTCTCCAGCAATGGCTCGAGCGACTCTCAAGAAGCTATTTCCAACGCTAAAGCGTCATTACAATTGGTTTAGACGTACGCAGGCTGCGGATATACGATCGTGGCATGACGAGGAGACACCAAGGCCTCCATCATGGACAGAGGGCTTTAGATGGCGGGGTCGGACGCCGAATCATTGTTTAACATCTGGACTTGATGATTATCCCCGTGCGCCTACGCCTCATCCTGCCGAGATGCATGTCGACTTGCTAGCGTGGATGGGAGCGATGACTAGTTCAATGATAAAGATTGCCAAATTTGTCGAGGCACCCGAAATCGAAATTGAGCGATACGAAAAGATTCTACAAGGTATTTTGGGAAATCTTGAGGAGCTGCATTGGAGCGATGAAGCAGGAGCGTACTGTGACTTGTCATGGGACGAGGAAGAGGAAAAGAGGGTGCATGAGTGTCATGAGGGCTATGTGACTCTGCTACCGTTCATGCTTGGTCTCGTGCCTCAGTCCAAATTAGGAACTGTTCTTGCTACTCTGTCAGACCCCGAGGGCGTCTGGTCAGATTACGGAATTCGCAGTCTGTCGAAGCGGGATGCAGCGTTTGGCACTGACGAAGACTACTGGCGCGGAGCAATCTGGGTAAACATGAACTACCTTGTTCTGCGCTCTGCGCAAGACTACTTCGACGACGCCCAGACCAGCGCGGCTGACCGCACGAAGCTTGCGGACATCTACGGCCGTCTACGAGAAAACATCGTGCAAACTGTGTATCGAGAGTGGGAGAAGACAGGATTCGCGTGGGAACAGTACGAGCAGAGTGCAGGCAAAGCAAAGGGCGTCAAGCACTTTCTTGGGTGGACATCACTCGTGACTCTGATCATGAACATGCCCCCTGCGCTCGGTCCGCTGCCAGAAACGTGACCTGTGGCCGCGAACTCGCCTCACATAGCCTTTTTTTCCGCCAGCTTTTACACAAAAACTACGTCTTTTCAGTATTTCCGGATGCCCGAAATGGCTGTGTGCCAAATAAACTCCAAATAGACAGAAACAACAACAAAAAGGAACGCCCTTGTGGTGCCATTTGTGGTCGCTTCTCGTGCCTGTAACTGCGCCTCTTCTCTCGTCTGCGGCGGGGCTTGTCGCCTACCTCCTGACGTCATGTTCCTGACATAAGCCATAAGTAAGCGCGCCACATGACCCCAACGACGTTGGGTGACGCCCCGGGCAATAGTAGTAGTTGCTCCCCTCTCCACGACGAAGCCAGCACCAGCAGCCAGAACTCACCCATCTATCTCTCTCTCCAACCCGAGTAATCAACGATGTCCTACAGTCTGACGAACGCGCGTTCTTCTGGTGGTGAGTATATGTTGAATCGGCAATGTTGTTTCTGCAAGTTCGCTCCATTGTTTTGGTTGCAGTGGAACTTTGGCAGAAGAATATAGCGTGTTGTAATGTGCGAGGTGCTAACACCCCCCTTTTCAGACCTCATTCACGAGAAAGTTCACGACGGACGCAGCGGAGAAATTAAGGAGCTTTGCTACACAGAGTGCAAGTTGGTAGGCAATGGCTCCTTCGGCCTCGTTTTCCACACAAAACTGCAGCCCTCCGGCCAGGAAGTAGCTATCAAACGCGTGCTTCAGGATAAACGTTTCAAGGTGAGCCATCGTGCAAATTGACGTCAAATGTCTGTCAGTCTCAATTGATGCTAATGCTCGGCTTAGAATCGTGAACTTCAAATTATGCGTCTTGTCAAGCACCCAAACGTTGTCGATCTCATCGCCTTTTTCTACTCCTCTGAAACCGGTCGGTCATCCAATGCTTACGAGCGCAAAGATGATGTATTTCTGCCTCCTCCAAAAGAGGAAGTCTACCTCAATCTGATCTTAGAATTCGTTCCTGAAACCGTCTACCGTGCGTCTCGTCATTTCTCAAAACTGAAAACAACAATGCCCATGATCGAAATAAAGCTCTACATTTACCAGCTTTTCCGTTCGTTGGCTTACATTCACTCACAGGGTATCTGTCATCGTGACATCAAACCCCAGAATTTATTGACCGATTCCAAAACTGGAGTTTTGAAGCTTTGTGATTTTGGATCAGCCAAAATTCTTGTCGCCGGCGAGCCTAATGTATCCTACATCTGCTCTCGCTACTACCGTGCCCCCGAATTAATCTTCGGTGCCACAAACTACACTACTAAAATCGATGTTTGGTCCACTGGGTGTGTCATGGCAGAATTGATGCTCGGACAGCCTCTCTTCCCTGGAGAGTCTGGTATTGATCAGCTTGTAGAGATCATCAAAGTGCTTGGTACTCCTACGCGTGAGCAGATCAAAACAATGAACCCTAATTACATGGAGCATAAGTTTCCGCAAATTCGGCCGCATCCATTCTCTAAGGTCTTCCGAAGAGGTTCGCCCGATGCTATTGATCTTATTTCTCGATTACTGGAGTATAATCCCAACCAGCGACTTTCTGCAATTGAGGCTATGTGCCATCCGTTCTTTGATGAGCTACGGGATCCTTTCACCCAACTTCCTGACTCAAGACATCCTGGCAACCCCCCTCATGAATTACCTCCTCTTTTCAACTTTACGATTCATGAGTTGTCTATTGCACCTGAGCTAAATGACAAGCTAGTTCCGCCGCACGCTCGCGCTGCTCTGTTAGAACAAGGTATCGATCTCAGCAATTTCACTCCGCTGACACCGGAGCAAATGAAGGTCACTCTGGAGTGATTTTGTTTTCTCTTTCTATACGCGGAACAAAAGTGTTGTTGGAGTCTTTTTTAATGTCATAATAATATGCGCGTATGGGTAAAGTATGTCTGGTTTGTTGCATAAAAAATGGGTTTCTCCTTTGTCCTTTTTTTATTTTATCCTTTGCTTTTTTGTATGTTGTTGTTTAATTGGAATTGGGTCTGTTTTTATTTTGTTTGCGTTCGTGTATTGTGATGTTAAAATTGTTAATCTCATTTTTAATACAGTCGACATTGGGAAGCTAATGTTGACGTTTTATATTTATATATGTGTATTTGAATCTCTTGTACTTTGTTTCTAGTGTTATTGATCTTTTAGCGTTGCGTTCTTTTCTTGATAGACGAAGAAAGAAGTGGGTGCAAATGCGTGTCTTCCGATTATAAGATCAGTATGCCGCCTATTGGAAGCTGAAAATTATATGATACACTTTTGCGTTTTTCAGTTTTTTAAATCGTTTATATACACCTTTGAAAGCATCCGAGAAGCAGCTTGAGATTGTTGGCCAGCAATGCTACGTGTTTGCCCCGTCCGGCCGTGTCTGCTGCTGCTTATTATATAAAACTTGAATGTGTTTTAAAAAAGAACTGTGTTTGTAACGCTGCAATATTGAATTGATTTTGATGCGGTTTAAAAATGTATTTTTTTCTTGTATTTCATTTATTTTCTGTGTTTTGTGTTTTTTGTGTTGTTTTCGTTTGTTATTTCTAATTACACGATTTTATCTACTATCAGTTTAATCAGCGTCCATTCAGTTTCTTTAGATGTTAGCACTGTTCAGTGTGCGTTCGAGTTGTTCTAGTCGTGTTTATTGGTCGAGGTACGAGACGTACCCAACAATACAAGTGCTTCCTAACAATTTAGTTGCTCAGCTGATTTTTAGAGACACGATTGAAGTTACTATGCATTAGATTATCTGTGGTTTGTCGACCAAAGATAGCGCTTGCAAGTGGCTGAATCTATTCCAAACAAAGGCTTGATCGACAGTAAAAAGATCAGATGACGTCGCTCGATCATAAAGCAAAGCGTGACCTGATTCTTTAGATCTGAGTCTACAATGTAATTTATCAGACTACATGGAAGAGATCCCCGGCTTATATTAGTTTTTTTTACTTTGATATGTTGTTTCATTTTAGGTGTATACTGTGGAGTTTGAAAGCGTTAAATAGTGAATTTAAAGTTTAAGGAATCTTCGTTTAATTTATGTGCTAAAAAGATTGCGGATTCCCATATCACTCACATTGAACTATTAAATCTGCTATTTTCTAATTTTTAAATTTCAAATTTTACAGAAAATAACGCAATTTTGTTGTTGATTTAACAGTCATAAAGTATAGTAGTAGTGGATAATTTCAGGAGACATGGCATTATGCCTTGGTAAATAAGCTTCATGGTGTGCGGCTTGATTTATTCTGTCCCTTTTCGAAAGAAATATCCAATCGCTAAGAAACTAAAATACAGTGATATACAATAACAATGGATTTACTTTCCGGAAGGCCTTCCAAAGAAGGAGTAAGAGGCGGTCGAGCAGCATTCTCATGGGATGAAGTTAAGACTGACAAACAACGAGATCACTATCTTGGACACTCTATTATGGCGCCTGTACAGAGACTTGGACAACGAGGAGATGTTTTGTGGTATTCACGAGACAAAAGTGCGAATGAGGCAGAGGGTGAATGTGAAGAGACGTATGATGAGAGAAAAAGAAGGGAGAAAATGGAAGAAGAGAGGTGGAGGGTTAAAGAGGCGGAGGAGAAGGCGTTGGCGGAGGCTTTGGGTGTGCCGTATGTGCCTAAGCCACGAACGATGGAGAAGAGAGATAGAAGTAGGAGTGCGAGTCGTGAGCGTAGCGCTAGTCCTGCGTTGCGCAGAAAGGACGAAGAGAGACATCACAGCCGAGGACACAGAGAGCATAGAAGTCGAAGAGAACACAGTCACCATGGAGACCATAGAGATCACAGAGACCGCAGAGATCATAGAGATCATAGAGAGCACAAGCACGACAGACAAAGCAAAGAGGAACGAGATCACAGAGACCGCAGAAGAAGTTTAGAGGATCGAGATCACCGAGATCGAAGAGGAGACAGAGAAAGGCCAGAATCAAGGGATCGCAAACATTCAGACAGCGAGCGCCATCATCGACATCGCAGCAGTCATCATAGGCCACGAGAAGAAGAAGAAGACGCTCGACGCTCAAGATATGAAAACAGAGATGATCATGGTTCACATGATCGGAGACGTCAGGATGATCGCATAGCAGAAAAAAAAGAGAGTAGTATGGGTGATTTTCAGAAGAATGAGGAGTTTATACATCCTTCCAGAAGGGGATTCATCAAAGATTAAAGCATTCTACGCTAATGAACTACTTGATGAATTTTGACATATATAATTTAATTAAGTAAATCTTATGTCATTGATCAAAAGATTTGGTATTTCTAAAACAGGATGTTTTCAATCCAGCAGGATCTCGTAATAAACATTGATCCCGCATTTTTTACAGTAAAAATAACATCACATTTGTTAGCTTTCAGGTTCTACTAATACAACTAAATTCATGTGAAATATTTGGCTCATATTTCATTTGACATTCGTTGTTAGTTTAACATTATTTGTACATTTTTTGGAAGTTAGCATGAGGCTCGAAAAACTGAATAATTTGATCGGTACATATTTATTATATCGTGCTACATTTGATGCTCTTTAAATTTTTTATATACTTGTTTGTCATAAAAAATAACGAATATTTGACAATTACTTGCTAATTATATCTTCTATCGATTTCTATTGCGTGATTTCAAAAAGAACGCGGGTACCTTCTATCAAATGTAGAAATTCGACATAATACGTTGGTTAAGGGTTTCCTCAAAAAATTATGACGATTGATTAATGCGCAAGTTATTAGCATCAAATATTTACTGAAATCAGTTTATTGTTATAAAAAATGTCAGTGGCTATTCCATCTAACTTTGACGCTGAAAATGCGGACAATCTCGAGGATGTAAGTATCGAATTTTTAAGAACTATTAGAACTCGGGGTGGAAAAAGGTGGTTAATGGGCGAAAAAATATAGATTGAGAAGCAGTTTGCTGTTAAAACTGTTATGCAGTCTCGTAAGTATCTGTATTGGATATTAAGCGCAAGTTGAAGCTAATTTTTGGTAGAAACATACTGGAATTTGCTTGGACAAGTTAAAGGATCACAGCTTCGTTTAACAAAGTACGGAAAATATTTATTCTATTCGAAAACAACATCCGCAGAACTAACAAAAACTTACCTGACTTTTAGATTAGACGATGAGATTTACAACCACTTTATCACTGATTTCCCAGAATACGCAACTGCTGAGGCTGTTGAGAAGATTAGCGAAGACGATATGAAATCTCACAAGGGCAAAGAACGATGGAGGAAGTTCATGAAGCAGTATGAGAAGTCTGTGATTGATTACAACTTTGGTACTTTGTTGAGAACCGACGCGAAAGCTGAATACGAAGAACATACCACTATTATCGGTATGCATCAAGCTATGGATATTTCAGAGTCGAGTAGGTGCTAACAGTTCATGCAGTTCTTAGAATACAGTTTTTGGCCTTTGAAATCGCACGCAATCGACATGGTCTCAATGACTGGATTTACGATAACGAACGAAAACTCGAGGCTGCTTCAAAGAAATAGGCACACTCATACTATTTTTCTTTCTTATATTTATTGTAGATTAATTTACATATTCTTGTCCCCTAATCGAGTCATAAAAAAAAGTAATATACACATTCTAATCCCAGTAGTGGATCTTAGAATCAAGACCAGCAGTGACAACTTTACTGGTCTCTTGAGGATGCGCAGCAATGCAGGTTAAAGATTTTTCATGAGCCTTGAACTTACTCTTCATCTGCGTCGTCTTCCAATCCCAGAAGCATGCGTAACCACCGGAATCGCCAGACATCAAGTATTTGCCATCAGGGGTAAAGTCCATTTGAATACCATAACCAGCGCAGTTATTGCCTTTAAATACCTTCTTTCTGTTTTGCCGGAATCGATCTGTAGCGCCAAAGACTAAAATTTGGTTGTCAAGACTTTGAGCGGTAAGGTACTTTCCTGCGGGATGTAAAGCAAGAGTGGGCATGGATTGTTGCATAGGATCGGCGATGAATTTGATAGGAACGTTAATTTGCCATTCCCAAACACGTAAACTCTTGTCGTCCGATGAAGTCATAAATCGCCTGTTGTCGTCCACGAATAATATGCTATTGACAGGTCCAAGATGATGATCGTACTCTTGTACTACCTCACCAGAATTAACGTCAAATTGAACTATCTTGTTGTTTGATGTACCAATCACAAACTGATCCTGCTTATCATCTTCAGGATTAAACTTGACGCAGTTGGGAATGCCACCGGTAGTGAACCGTGAAATACATTGACCTGTCTCAGTATCCCATAATTTGACGTGTGAGTCGTATGAAGCAGAAAGGAATTTCCGACCATCGTTGGTGAAACAAATATCCTTGACTGTTCTTGTGTGTCCCGAATATGACCGCAATAACTCTCGATCGTGATAACAATCCCAAAGCTTTACTTTATTATCCATTCCAGAAGACAGCAGTAAATGACCATGTCTGGGAAAAAACCTCAACGCAGTAACTCCGTTTTTGTGACCAGCCCAAGTATGTATCCGACGTTTTGGAATAAAGCACTCTTGCTCGCCAGGATCTTTGTCAAGACTAAAGTCAAGATCACGGGGAACATGCATGTATGTACGACCCATATAATCGTATAGACTTGAACCGTGAAACTGAGTCTTTTCTTTCGGTCCTGAAGGTTCTGTAGATTTGGGAGTAACTGCCTCTTGGGGTTCTTCGTCGCTTGCTTCTGATTCTTCTTCAGAGGACTCTTCTGATGATGATACAGCGTTGGGATCAGTGTATTTAGCCCACGGTCCTTTGTATGCATTGTCGCCATCGAGCACACTCGCATCTCCCTTTTTCTGCCGTTTCTTTTTCAATTCTTGAGCCTCTTCTTTAGACGTCCGTATATCCAGTATATCTTTCCCATTGTTCTCAATCGCTTTTGCTTCATCGCCAATGTACTGCTCTGAATTCTGAGATGGATCCCGGGCATATCCCAGTGTTTTGAATGTTCTGTGTTGTATTCTGAATGCGGCATCGTTGTATGCTTGTTCCTCAGCGTATCCGGTCAGCATGTTTTTCCGTTTGAGAGAAGTGTCGCCTTTGGGATTTGCTGGACCAATGAATGGTTTAGTCAACTCATCGTAGGTCGGATTGTAATTGACCACTTTGTCAGTTACACGGGGCATAAGCGCTTGGTTCTGTGAATTCTCCTAGTATAAAAGTCAGCCGTGTTCAATAATTTATAGGCAAAGCTTCAGTCTGCTTTAACTTACCTCTAAAGCAAAAGTAGATATTGGTACCATCGACATCGATGGCAGCGGAGGAAGCGACGAAATCGGCACCGGCGCCTGCTTCGGCGACTCGGCGGCCTTTTTCTTCGTTGGCGCCATTCTCCACTTGCTAGTTCAATAACATAAACAACTTTTCTATAAAGGCAAGCTTGGTAGCTATCCAAATCAATTATCAGTTTGTATGTTGTCTGGATATGAATAATGGAAGTTTGGTCTTTGCTTACATTACTGTTGAGGGTATTGTGCAAAACATACAGAAAACCTTATTTGCTGCCCTAACAAAAATTTTTTTAGGTCGGAGCCCAAAATTTTTCTCCTCTGCTGTTTTATAAAGCGCCGCGAGTCCCTTTGCGCTCTTCTTTTTCCCTGCTCCCTTTTCTCACCCTATTTTAGGTATTTGCCCAACATACCCTTTGTGGTTGTTGTATTTCTTCATTGTCGTTGTTTGTTTGTGTCTATTATACACAGTAAGACAAGAAACTGAAAATGGGTGTGGGAAAGAAGGAAAAAAGCCGCGTCCAGCGACAAGGCAGCGACAAGCCGGGCAACCTCAAGCTCAAAGGCGAGAACTTTTATCGCGACACAGCCAAAGTCAAGCGCCTGAATATGTACAAGGAAGGACGCGCTCAGCGAAATGCGCAGGGAGAAATCACAAAGGCTGCCTCGTTCCAGTCGACGGAGCTGCCAACTGCGCGCATCGAGCCCAACCGAAGGTGGTTTGGCAACACCCGTGTCATTGCTCAGAACACCTTGACCCAGTTCAGAGAAGCCTTGGGCGAAGCACGCAAGAACCCGTATCAGGTGTTGCTCCGACAGAACAAGCTACCCATGTCTTTGTTGGAGGAGCAGACGCACGTTGAGACTCCCAAGTCGACTATTGTGGAGACTGAGCCGTTCAGCAAGACTTTCGGTCCTAAGGCGCAGCGGAAACGGCCAAAGGTCAATGCTGGATCTTTAGACGATCTTGCTGGCAAATCTGTTCAGGACTACGAACAATACGAGCAAAAGCTTGAGAATCAGGCTATGATGTCTGTCGCTACTCCTACCGACTGGATTCAAGAAGCTCGTGACGCTATTTTCTCTAAAGGTCAATCAAAGAGAATCTGGAACGAACTTTATAAGGTTATTGACTCTTCTGATGTTGTTGTTCACGTTCTCGATGCCCGTGATCCTCTTGGAACTCGTTGCCAGTCTGTTGAACAGTACATTAAGAAGGAAGCGCCACATAAACATTTGATCTTTATCCTGAACAAGTGCGACTTGGTACCCACTGGTGTTGCTGTAAGTACAAGCTTCTATTTTTATTTGAAAGCCAGCGCTTTGTTTTTCTGTTTGTTTTCTTTTCGTATACCATTTTCAAATCGCATTATTGCGTTCCACTGTTAGTCAAGAATCCCTTGAAGCTCGTTTAATTACGAACTGCTTTAGCTCCATGAAGGGAAGTCTGTTACAACTTTGGAAGATTAAAATTTGCCTTAGATTAATTTCGACGGCGTCAGAATATGCCTGAGTTGAGCATTGGTTGGGCGAGAAGTGTCTTGTATGCTTTCTTGCGCCCCCAATACCGGCTGCTCTTAGTTAGCATACTCAAATTTTTTACATCGATTGTTTTTCTGTTTTTGTTTATTGTCGCTGGCTTTTTTCAATACTCATTCAGTGAAAAGGATTCTAACAGATTACAGGCCTCATGGGTAAAGCGATTGTCGAAAGACTATCCTACTCTTGCATTCCATGCTTCTATCAAGCACTCTTTTGGAAAAGGAACACTTATTCAACTTCTTCGTCAATTCTCGGTTCTTCACTCTGATCGCAAGCAAATTTCTGTTGGTTTCATCGGATATCCCAACACTGGAAAGTCTTCGATTATCAACACTGTTCGTCAGAAGAAAGTTTGTACTGTCGCGCCCATTCCTGGTGAAACTAAAGTCTGGCAGTACATCACTTTGATGAAACGAATTTATCTTATTGATTGTCCTGGTGTTGTGCCTCCTAGCACAAAAGACACCGAAACTGATATTTTACTTCGAGGAGTCGTTCGTGTTGAGAATGTTTCCAACCCCGAACAATACATTCCAGCCGTTCTTGAGCGATGCAAACCTATTCATCTTGAAAAGACATACGAAATCTCTGGTTGGAAAACATCTGGTGAATTTTTAGAAATGTTAGCGAGAAAAGGTGGTCGTTTACTTAAAGGTGGTGAACCTGATGAGAATGGAGTTGCAAAGATGGTTTTGAATGATTTCATGCGTGGAAAAATCCCTTGGTTCGTTCCTCCTCCTCATGACGATGAAGAAGAAAATGAAGCAGAGGCAAAGTCAACTACAACTCCTCCAGTGCAAGCTACTGCTACTGCTACTGCTTAAAAATGTGTGCGATGCGATGTGATAATTGTTGTTGGATTGAGGATGGATTGAATTTTAATGGGTAAATCTGGCGAACTTGAGTACGCGGTTATATAGGCATTGTTGTATTGGTAATTGGGGATTTTGGCGTTGGGGGGCATTCTTCGTTATAATAAACTGTGAATCATTCTTTTTCTATGCATTTTAAAAACTGTTTACTAGACAACCGTAAAAAATCAGATCTATTTCAATACTTTTCCCTATTTAATCCGTTCCTACAGAAACATTCCTTAAAAACTCCATTCGTTAACATATTCATCTAGACTTCAACCTCATTCTCCATTCGTGAAACAAATTCATCTAGACTTTAACAGTCTCATTCGTCACAATCTTGCGATTCCGTTTAATCAACTTGACCAACCTTTTCTCCAACGCCTCCGTTTCTTTCTTCATAGCATGCCATTCCCTTTCAATATCTTCCAACGGTCTACTTAGTACATCTTCACTAATCGTTTCAGGAATCCTGCTATCTGCGAGTTCTAATTCTTCTTTGGAAAACGTCATGTGTGGAGCGGAGATTGAACCGTTAATGGGTTGTTTGAAGAAGGACATGTTTGAAATGTTTAGTTCGCGGATGATGTCGCGGATTATTTCAACTGCGTCGATTTTCGCCATGGGGTCTTTTTCTTCTTCAGCTTCTTCTTGCTGTTGTTCTTTCTGAGCGTCAGTTGATGTTGTTGGTTCTGTTGTTGATTCTGTAGTTTGGTCTGTTGTAGATTGTTCGTCCAAGACTTCAGATGACGGCGTGGAAATTCCCTTTCGAGCAAGTTTCTTTGCTTTTTTTCTCTCCTTCTTAGTCCGAGCGTCCAACGCAGCAGCACCAACAACCGTAGCCGTAGCCGTAGCCGTAGTCGCCGCCGTAGTCGTATTTGAAAGAACTGGAGTTGAAGTAGGCGAAGGTGAAGGCGGTCGAGAATCAGTTGCCGTAGTAGTAGTAGGTAACGAATTAGCTGGACTTGCTTGCCGACTAATTATCGAAGTACCAATAATACTTGCTGGCACGTTTCGATCTGAAGACGAAATCACAGATTCAGAATCTGTAGCTGGAGATGCGCTTCGGACGTCTTTTAAATCAGAGATGAGTTTCTCTGTAAGTGATTTCGTTTTTATGTCGTTTGTTTGCTGTTGCTGTTGCTGCTGTTGCTGTTGTTGTTGTTGAAATGAAAAAGAAGAAGATGATGCTGCTTCACTTGGTGCTGGAGTAAGTGAATTCCGTGATAATGGAGTAACTTCCCATTCAGGTTCAATATCATTAAATATCTGACTCTTCGGTGACCCAGCAGAAGTAGACACTCCAGCCGACGAAATCGTATTTCCAGAATCCCGAAGTAAACTACTCTCATGTCTCATAAGTCCAACAGGAGCACCAACAGCAGACGCATAAGAAGACGCTGGCGAAGATAATCCCGGTGGTGCTTGTGGTGGTGTACTTGATTTCAAAACTTGCGTATTTCTCAAACCAGCAGCCGAAGAAGAAGAAGAAGAGGAAAGATTGATACTATCTTTGAAACTATTTAAAAGATTAGCGGCAGGCGTGGGTACTCCTCCGTTGAGTGATTTGCCGCCCCATTGTGAAGTTCGAAGCGTTGTTGGATCTCCTCCGCCGATAAATGTGGAGGAATATGTTCGTTCGAGTGTACTTGGTGTACCGAATAATGAGGGAGAGTTAGTTTGAGATCTATCGAATTGCTGCAGGAATGGAGCTATAAATAATAAAAGTGTGAGCACGATGTAAAAACCAAAAAGATAAAAAGAGAAGCAAAGAATGAGGTAGACAACATTGGTGATTTGTTTCTTAGACGAGGCATTGAAAAGTATGTAGCAGAATATACAATGTAGAAAAATTAAACAAATGAAAAATCCATTATATTTATAGTTGGAAAAAAAGGTGTAATTTGTACAATTAAGGAAAGACAAAAATATATAAATATCGGCTACATATGAAATTTTCCATGCCTTTGATACTAATATACAAAACACAAGGTCCAAATGTACACCAACAATTTTTGTCTACCTCGAAAATGAAACAGAAAAGAAAAATAATAAGAAAGTTCACTGTTTGATGTTACTATACACACCTTGTGATGATTGCGTTTGAACGCTTGACGGTGACGCCAAAAACGAATGACCTAAATTAGAAGACTCTTTTCCGGGAAGAGTCACTGAAAATATATATCAGCAACTGCAATAGATGCACACGGAAGTCAAAAAAAAATCTGCTTCTAATAAGTACCTTTCGAGCGTCCTCCTGAAAGCATCGACAAGATTTCTTGTCCTTCACGTTGTCCATTGCCGAATAGGCCTGGTGGTGGTGTAGCACCAGGTCTTAGTCCGGTCACAGATCCACCTTGCATCATTTGTTGTTGTTCAAGTAGATGTTCTGACATTTTTGGTTTATCAACAAAACTATACCGAGAAACTTGACGTCCACTTTCGACAGTCTTGCCATCAGTTGAGCTTGTGATGTATGAACTCTGAATTTTGTCGGAGAATGCAAATAAGGGAGGCATAGATTGTGCGCCAGCCATGTCTTCTTTTGCAAGAATTTGGGACGAAAAGGTGAATTTAACAGAAGTGGATGAGGACAGAAGCTTCAATGCGGTCTCGAAGAGCTGTAAAGTGTGATTTGTTTCTTGTCTTTTTCCAGCAGGTGGTATTATTGGAGGCATTGTTGCTTGCGGAGGAGTGACAGCAGGGGTTGATGCAGTTGTGGACTCGTTTTGTGAAGATGTATTTATACTCCTAGCTTCAGTACCGTTGTTGGTTGCTTGAGGAACTTTGACTGTACTGTTTGTGGTGGATGGAGCTGGCCGTGAGAGTTTTGAATTTTGCATTGGTGGGGAGGCTTTTGCGGCCCATGAAACGGTAGGCGGTAAAGCTGAAGTCTCTGGAGGATCGACATGAGTTTCTTCGACAGGTTTTGTTGAAACGATTTTAGCAGAATTGGTTCTCGGTAAGCTTGTTTTTCCTTCGCTTTGTCTGGCGGCATGCTGAATGGTTGAGAGATCTTGGCGAGTGTAGGAATCTGCTTCCTCGCCGGGCTCGTGCAAAAACATGCAGTTGGGATTTGGACAGGGCTGATTGCGTAGATACGATGAGCAGTACTTTGTTGTGCCATAGGCAGCCCTAGAAGGGTTAGAAGAGGTCGACACAGTTCATGAAAGTGACTTACCTTAATATCTTGCCATCGTTGGTAGAACCGTCAACGGCAGCGATACATTTGGCGGCGTCTTCTTTTCGGTAGTAAGTGACGTAGACACCAATGCCACCGTTGCCGACGCCACCATTACGACGATTGACGACGATTTTCTGAATTTTACCATACTGACCAAAGAACTGATCACCTCGAAGAGTATTGTGGAGTTCTTCGTGGGGTATATGGGGGTTGAGACCGACGACATAGACGAGATTTTTCTGAATGACACGCATACCGGAGAGATGTTTTCGAGAGGCTTGCTCGATCTCTTTACGTTCTCTTTCCTTCTGTCGTTTTTCTTTTTCACGACGGGTTTGTTTTTGATGATCTTGTCGCCATCTAAAAAAAAAAAGTTAGCCTCCTGCATACGCCCCTGAGTTGACGACAGAGATTGAAAAGGGTTGAAAAGGGGAATGGACATACTCTTCAGCAGTGACTACTTTGTATTCGACAGATTCATCGTCGTAGGGTCTTCGACAACCAGGACAGCGGCCGTTCAGTTGGGGATTTTGCCTGATGTTGTTGTAACAGAACTGGCAGACCTGGAGTAGATTAGAATTGTCGCTACGCTTGAGAGTCTTAGAGGGTCGTATGAGGGGTACTTACTTGGTAACCACATGGACATGGTTTGAAGCCTTTGTCTGAGATATCGAATTCTTCGACACAGAGAGGACTAGACGAGTGAGGATTAGCAGGGAGGATAAGGAGTTGATGGCGAGCGAGGCACTTACCAGACTTCTTCTTCGTCGTCGGAAATAAATGAATCTTGCGCAAGTCGCGACATTGTGAAGTAAACAAAGATATTGATTGCAATAGCTCAAAAAACAAAAGCTGAAGCGGATAAAGCAGACAGATACAAGATAGAGTGAACAGGGAGTTGTTGATGCAGAGGGCAAAGGAAGAAGAAAGACACAAAACACTCGACTCCTTCGCCTGATGTCCAAAACAACGTCCCTAAAGTAGATCACATGACGTTCAAACCTTTGAGTCGAGTCATGTGACTGTAGGAAATCATCCGGGCGGTGATTGGCTCGCTGCGGCTGCGCGGCGGGCTGAGGATTTATCGCGGCGCAGAAAGTTGTGTGAATTTGGGCAGAGCGCAGCCAAAAACACACAGTTCAGCAGCGATGATTCGAAGCATTGGCACCCGGGCAGCGGCGAGAACGGCAGCGATGACGACGAAGACGGCGGTGCTGTTGCAGCAGAGACGCACGGCGGCGACGTTCATCGAGAACATCAAAGAGGCGCTCAAGGACGAGGACGGGCCCGTCTACCCCGTGAACCCGAAGGACCTGCCGCGACAGGGTGCGAGCTGGGTGCTTTTTGTGGGCTGTTAATAGCATTGGCTGACTGGCAGCGTGTTTAGACGTCGGCGAGCTCCACAGACCGGTCGTGAACCCGGCGGCGGACTACACCGAGACGGTCGAGAACCTGCACGAGTACGGCCGGTACGTGATGGCCGCGCTGCCAAAGTACGTCCAGAAGTTCTCGGTCTGGAAGGACGAGCTCACGCTGCACGTCGCGCCGACGGCCATCATCCCCGTGACCACGTTCCTGCAGGACCACACCGCGGCCCAGTTCAAGGCCGTCATGGACATCACCGCGGCCGACTACCCGACCCGCTCCCACAGATTCGAGGTCGTCTACAACTTCCTCTCCACCCGCTTCAGCTCCCGCATCCGCGTCAAGACCTACGCCTCCGAGACCACCCCCGTCCCCAGCATCTCCCATCTGTACCAGGGCGCCAACTGGTACGAGCGCGAGACCTACGACATGTTTGGTGTATGCCTCTTACTTCTGTGATATCAGTACAGTCCAGTGCTAATTTCATGTACAGGTCTTCTTCGTCAACCACCCCGATCTGCGACGAATAATGACCGACTACGGTTTCGAGGGTCATCCTTTGCGAAAGGACTTTCCTCTTACCGGATACACCGAGGTCCGTACTACATACTAACGTACCTACATCGTAGTCTTCTAACCACCGCAGATCCGATATGACGAAGAAAAGAAACGCATTGTCTACGAGCCTCTGGAGGTGAGTCTCGTCTCCACACTATTTCCCCTTTACATGCTAACTGACAATCTACAGATGACACAAGCATTCAGAAACTTTTCCGTCGGCTCTACCGTCTGGGAACCCGTTGGACCCGGTAAGGACGAGCGGCCAAAGACTGTACGTATCTACGCTTTATAATAGCGTCTTCAATCATTGACCTTTTTATAGTTTGTTCTCCCTACTCCCGAACCCGAGCAGGAGCCCGAGCAAAAGAAATAAGGAGTTAGGAAGAATCTACATGTGTTGACTTATAGAGTGATTGTGTCGACACTCCAAACAAAACCCTTGCCTATCGCATCATCACGTTCTTATCTTTGATCATGGTCATAATAACTGTTTTATCTATGAATTGTGCGTCTGTAGACTATAATCATCATCTTAGATCATTAATGCGAACAACTCGCCCTCCGCCGTGCATAAACAAACCTAATTCCGGATTGACTTTCTGCGGGTTTTGCGTAGTCCCAACGCCCAGAGCCATCGAACGACCCCAAATCTTCTCCAGACTCTGGCCTTTCTCCGTCCCGATTGTTCCTTTTCTTATCTTATCGCTTTTCCTCGCTATCAGCTCTTGTTTATAGTAGACCACCGCCGGTCAATGACCCCCGTCCTCCGCCGATTTGCGCACTCTGGCTACTTCGACGCTATGCGTGCTTAGTTCTCCTCATCTCCTCCTCCTCCGCTCTTCTGCTCCACGCAAAACCGAAAGAGAAACATGGCCTCGCCGCCAGACAAAAACTTCTCAAACGTGTTCAATGTCGTATGATTCCATCAACCATCTCTTAAGCCTGTTTCTAACCATACAAAGGGAAAATTCGAGCATATTACCTACTCTGTCTACGTTGACCCGTTGTCGAGACCAGTCAATATACTAGCTGCCGAGTGGTCGTTACGGCAAAAGCAGAAAACATGCTTGGTCTCTTGTCATTCTAAAGAGCTATGGACCTTCTCACTCAAAGACAGAGTGAGTCCTGCTTGTCCTGATCCTATATATGGACTGAAAGGTATCGACATATCATGCCATTTGCCGTCTGAACTCTTGCTTACCTATCAGAAATATCAACTGGCTCTTTCCTCCCCTCCATCCTGACAATATCAGACACTACATCACCTCAAACATTTCCTGCTGCTTATATTCCTCTAATGCTGGCCATTTCAGGACTAGTAACTCGAAATTTAACCGCCGATTATGATTACATCCCCATCGGCTCTCTACTTCTCTCGCCAACTCAACTATTAATTCATTTCAATCTTAGACTCATCACTTCTGGCGTTCTTCTATTAACTCCGCATTGTCAGCAAACTCGAATCATGAAATTATCAGCAACCACAGAACCCCCTGCGCTCGACACTAGACTCATTATCGCCCCTAGCGGTTTACACGGCGCATTTGTTTCCATGGCTGATACCCCACCTCGAGACTCTGCGACTATTCTTTCAAATATTTTTTTATCTTCCGGATACTCTGTCCTGAACGACTCAAGTTGGTGTAACGTCATCGTTGATGGAAGTCCTACTGCTTGTGCGTGGCCAGCTGAGCTCTGTTTCTTCTTTCCTCCTTGGAAACCATCTGATGATACCCAAGATCTTGAATGGTTCAGAGCTCGAGACGCGTTAGAAGAAGTAGAGAAATTCATCATTGGATTCACTGGTCCTCCAGGTGAATTCTCTCCGAGCGCTATACCCACAATGACTTATAAACGGAATCCTGCCACTGTATACCCGACTCCACCAGATCCGCAAACTCAAAATCGATCAAACGCTGATATAACCACTTCAACAACCTGGAGCGGAAATGCATCACACGATAGTACTTCGTACCCGTTAGCAACACAATGGAACGGCGCTGATGAAACTGATGCTGATCCAGGAACAGGACCTCCTGACGATGATGTTTTATTAATCGGAGACGCTGAAGAGGTAACTGAAGCAGATTTCAATTTTTTCGATGACGAAGGTAATTCGCCTAATGATAAATTTTTCGGCGGCGGGAATCAAATGGACATGGATGATAATTCGGCATTCTTGACGCAAGATATACACAGTTTTAATATTGAGCATATAAATGAGTTGACAAAGTTAAATGTCGAAGAAGGTCCTTATCAATACAGTTTAGCGCCCCAAATTAAAAAAGAAGACGAAGAGAAACCTGTGTCGAATAAAATCATGACACCGCCGTTATCGCCAGTTTCAGTTCTTGCGGAAGAAGTCAAAGATACGTCTAAAAGGAAACGCAAAAGTATATTCACACCATTGGAGTTTCATCCAAATCTCGAAAATGCACTGGACAACAAATACAGCGTCGGTGGTCGCTTTTATGTACCTGACGATGCTAGCAGTGCATCTGAAAGTGAAAGTGAAAGCGGTAGTGAGAATGAAGCTCAAGATTATCAAGAAGGTAAAACGCCTAGGTCAGAGAAAGATGAGCGGGAATCGAAAAGAACTAGAGAAACTCCTGCTGCTGAAGATATCTCTTCTGATGCGTACATTTCAAGACAATTATGGTGGGCTTTGATTGTGACTACTAGACGATCTCGCGATGATTATTTATTATCGTCAATTCATCCATCAGCTTCTCGTCTTACACAATCTTTTACACAGTATTATTCTGATGGAAGTTCATCTGAATTAGATTCCATTTTGCAAACATTGTGCGAATCCTTCGTTTGGGATAATTCCATCCTTCACTCTTTCTTACCTCGCTTAGCACCGCTAGACATGTGTGGTGCTGACTTTGTCAATGTTTTGAAAGAAGTTTTTGGTACAATTCAGTCTTTATCATTAAAAGACTATGCGCAAGTTTCTGAATCACATACGTTATCTCCAAATCGATACGAAAATCTTCCTGACGCACTCGACGAACAGGCTGCTCATAATCAACAAACAATGCAGAATTTCATGATTCAAGTTGATTTATTCAACATGAGCAACATCCCACCTTCTCTAAACCCCGATACGATAGCACCACCAGAAGAACCATCAACTTCTAGTAAACCACTCAACACAGTATTTTACGTACCACCACCTCATTTTTCATTTCTCAGACTCAACTCAGCTTTAGAAACACTTCCACCCGCCTTACGATTTTGGAATATTTTTGGATTTAGCCCGCAAAGTGGCAAGAAAAATGTTATTAGTTTTATGATTTATCCGGGATGTTCTGGTGTAACTTCAGCTGCTACTGCTTTTTTTGATAGGTTTAAACCTGTTTATGAGGGTTCAAATCTTGGAAGTTTTACGTTGGGTGAGGCGGGGAATTTTAAAAATGGATTGATACCGTTGAATTTCAATGGAAATTCCGTATCTGATGCGTTGCAATATACAAAAAAGCTGTTTTCTTCGTTGGGTAAGTCTAACATTTATGAATGTCTGCTTGATTTACTAATGACTATATAGGACGCGTGTTGTATAATTTCGCAGATGCACCAGCCAATCTTGTAATCTTCTTTGCAACACCCTTTTCCGATCCCGCTTCTTTACTACACATATGTCAAGGATTATATCAACTCAAACAAGAATGTGCAGCATCTTTAGATGAATCTATATCCAACTGTTGCAATAATATCGTTTTTCAAATTCTTCCGATTGATTTTTTCGCATCGAAAGACTGTTTGGTCGTTCCTTCACAGTATAATTTGGTTAAATTCGCACTGACTTTGTACGATAAATGTACAGTCACTGGAGATATACCAACCACGTCTAGTGCGCATTATCCCGCGTACACTTTAGCACGCAAACGACCCAACGCGATTGATTACAAACTAACAGCTACACCATCACCTTCCCTCTTCTCTGAGGATTCATACGTTCATATTGCTTATGCGCGTTCTCAAGATCGTCGATTTGTGACTGTGTCATGGGCAGACGAGCATGGAGAGTTAGCTTCTGTGAAGTTAATATTCTTGACGCGAGATGGTGCACGGCCGCGGTCATTTGAGGATTTGTGTGCGAGCATATGGGAGAAGACGGTTGCTTTATTGCCGGAATTGAAGATTCATTGGAAGTTGATATTTACAAAGTTAGGTGCGATGGAACAGGATGAATTAAATGGTAAGTTTCAAGTGGTGTTTTGAAAATTGATGTTGAGTGGAACTGACTGTTATAACGATAGTTTGGCAAAATATCGCAGATCATAGTAAAGAGAATGTGACTGCAATCTTTCTTTCTGTTGAAACCAATCCTTCTTTGACGGTTTTAGAGACATCTGATCCGACCATTGCAAGTCAGCATTATAGTATATTCTCATCACTTGACTCTCAAACTCATCCACAACCTACTGAATCACCATTGGATTTATTTGGTGTTGATACGAATACACCTGGAATGTCTGGTGATCATGATACTCCATTTTCTAGTGCCACCCCACTTTCTACACCTGGTGTTCCTTCTTCATCGACTACAGCTGCTACACCTGTTGTACCTACTACTATTACTACCACAGGAAGTGATTCGGAAACGTTGCTGGTCGATTTACAAGACGAAACGTTTGGTGTTATACTTAGCCATCGAGTCCAACTTGATCAATACGATATCACATCCGCCCGATTCAGTCTTGCCAGCGGGTATTTACTAAAACCAGGTTCAAATGGATTATTAATGTCAGTATTACAAGTCTCGCTTTTAAGTTGTCCAAAGCCATGGAATGACACGCTAGAAACAATCTTACATCAGTACAGGAATTTAGCGTGTTTTGGTGCAGTGACGGGCGTTGCTGATGGACGAAATGGGGTTTTGCCGTGGCATATTGCTGCTGTTGAAAAAATGCAGAGGGTGTTGGCTTTTGTTTTGTAGTATACATTTATTTTTATATAGTAGTTATTTGTTTTATATTTAATTTTTGTATTTGTTTGTTAATTTCTTTTGGAGTTTGGATTTGTTTTTTTTCATTTTAAATTTACTTATATTTAGCGATCTATTTCCGCAATGCCTAATTAAAATTTACTCACAAAAAAAAACTCGTATCTTAATAGTGTACATCCTTCCCATACATAATATGCATAATCTAAACCCCCTGTATTTTTACGTTCTTTCCCACTTCAGATTTTTAATTTTAAACTGCGTTTTCAGGTTTCGACACTTTTTCCCGACATTGTTGAAAAACTCAGGAGACAATTTACCGTGTCGCGTTTTCGGACTCGGAAACTCTGGAGATACAGGAAACTCTGATATTTCAATCGATACTTTTTCAGTAAAGTGAGGAGACGGGGTGATTAGAGATAAATTGAGAGGTTTGAAATGTGCGATCCATGATTTTTGTTTTTGCAGCCTTGATGAAGATTGGTTGTTTTGATTGATGATAGATGGTGTTTTTGGTATGTTCTCCGGTGTCTGGGGATATTCCACCTCTGATGGAGGTGTTGATAGGCTTTCGGAAGATGAGAATTCCACAGATACAGTCGTCGTTGTTGTGGTTGTTGACACTGAGTGTATCATAGACTCAGTATTATATGAAGTTGCCGCACTCAAAGGTGGTTTTGACTTTGGCTCGAAATGCATGCTGTCGATGAGCTGATCAATGGTCGGTCGAGAGTCCGGATTCCATTGTAGACAAGCCACACAAAAGTCAGACAGCAAAAACATATCTTCTTCTTCCTCAAATGATGCAGTCTGATAACCTCTAATCATTAATCTGAAAATGTCTCGACCACTTTCATCCTCTGGAAGTAATACTCCCAATTTAGTCGCGTAAGCATAAGCATCAAGCCATTTCCCACCTTGCGATCCATCAAAATCAGGAGTGCCCATAATCTCACATATTTTCATGATTTGATCCAATTCACTTTTTCCAGGAAATAAAGGTCGCAAAGTAGCAACTTCAATCGCTAATGCTCCCAATGCCCAAATATCAACTTCAGGCCCGTATTTACCAGCGTTTAGCAAAATCTCAGGAGCTCGATACCATCGCGTGGATACATATGTAGTGTAGCGAGATTCGCGATCTTGACTGCGGACCAGTCCGAAATCTGTTAGTTTTGCAATCGGGAACTCGTTAGGTTGCATCTCATCTGGAATCGAGATAAGGACATTCTCGGGCTTCACGTCGCGATGGAAGTAACCATGTGAATGAATATGCTGAATACCATGTGCGATTTGAGATATTATTCCTCGAACTTCAAAAGCAGAAACTCGTTGACCTTGCCGCGACAAAATGTACTGGTATAAGTTCATTTGTAATTGTTCCATGATTATGTGTAACTTGTTTGTCCGGAAATCAAGAAAGATCTCATATGCCCTAACGAGATTTTTATGAGGCGGAGTGGAACGTAGAAAGGATACCTCCCGAAGTCGTAGATAATCCGTTTTATTACTCAATGGCCGCTTCATACTCTTGATAGCAACCAAGGCATTCGGTTGAAGATATGGCAATCGTAAAGATTCATCCATGGCTTCGATTCCAGAAGCTCGTACTCGAGCACATGTCACCGTGCCAAAAGTACCTTTCCCTAGAGGGTCCAGTAGCTCGAATCGGTCAGTCAAGGACAGTGAGATTTGCTCAGCAGAAGACGAAGTAGCCATGGCTTTTACACTTTCATGACAGAGCGAATTGCTTTTATATCAGACAGAGAGTAGCACAGAACAAACTTCCTGACATACACAGATTAAGGCTACGGACCATGACTAGCTATTGTATATGAGTACATCACAAGGGAATCAATTAGATGAGAGAAAAACTCAGAGCACAGATGGGGGTGTAAAGAGAGACATTTAAAAGGGGGCACTGAGATATGATGCCAGTCAGAACGCAGCCATTCTTACTCAATTGAGGCGTCATGCCATATCAGTGCACTGTATGCTCAATTTCATAATATTGAGTAAATTGCAATTAAAAAGCTTTGATTAACAGAAAAAGTTGAATGCTTTTACCTACTTCTCGCCACTTTACTCTCGTTCATCGCTTTCTAGAGACAATGTAGGCGTCGGGCCGCATAAGAACAGGGCTACTTTACGCGACGGGGGCTAAAAGTATGATGTGAGCGGCGCGACAAAAGTCACTAAACAGAAATTAATGCAAAAACTGCCGAGCAAAAAAGGGCACTGACAATAATTTTGATCAACTGCAATTTATTTGTCTCCTATTAATTCCCAGGCATTTGATAAATTACACTATTTTATATTGCTATTTTTTCATTTTTGGATAGAGATAAGTGCAAGTGCGAGGTCAAAGACCCAACCTTGTGCACGAACTCACAGACATGAACCGCATTAGTCTACTTTTGTCTCGGTTTGCTCGGACCTTCTCATGCTACATGCTCTATAATTATATAAATAATATTTAACTCCACTATATTTTTTGATCATTTATATATATTGCATAAAGTAGATCTAGGTCTTCTTTTTGTTATAGTACAGCTTTTTGATAAGCGCATTCCTAGGAGCCTTCTTGACTTTGCTCTTGTTATACTCAACGTACGCCATATCATCGCCGCCAGCCAAGCTTGACAACGATCCTGTCGTCCGCTTAGCCTTCTTTGACGCAGGCCCTTTGACATATCCACTATCTCTTCCCACAAAGTTATCAGCATCATCACCTCTCTCAATTCCAGCAGCATCTTCGTTTTGCAGTAGTACACTCTGTAGTAATTCTCGTCTTTCGGCTACAGAGGCGTAGGCAAGGTCGGGTAACTTTTCCATTCCTTGCAAGTGCGTAATTACTTTAAACGCATACCCCTGGTCAACTAAAAATGCCTGTCGTTTAGTTGAATAGTACATCTCCTGAGTATCTTTCGATACAAGACTGTAGAAAAACGCATTGAAACCTTCATCATTTCTTCGCTTGGCTCGCAGAATTCTCCCTAATCGTTGAGCCTCTTGGCGACGAGATCCGTAATGTGAAGAAATTTGAATAAGACAAGTCGCTTCGGGAAGATCAATTGATGTATCTCCAACTTTGGATAAGAAAATGGTGTTGACATCGGGATTCAATTGGAAATTCTGTAGAATATTCATCCGTTCTGCTTGCGGTGTACCGCCGTAAATAAAGAACTTTTTCAGTTTCTGTGCATAGGCTTGCAGAGCGTAAACATTATCCGAAAAGACAATAATTTTATCACCTCGCTTTTCATGATAGTTAATTAAAAATTGGCATGCTTGGAATTTCTTTGGATTCATGATGTATAGCAGACGTCGTTTTCGCGGACTTTCCTTTAGATACTCACTGTAAAATTCCGTCGTCATTGGACACCAAACTTCAGCACATTGAACATTTGCAATATGACCTTTGTTTGCTAAGTCCATCCAGTTCGCCTCGTAAAGCTTAGGACCAATCAAAAAGTTTAAATCGTCGATCTTGTCATCCTCTCGGACCAAAGTGGCGGTCAATCCAAGCTTAGTGTGTGCAGCAATCGTTGTGACTACACGTCGGAACATTGCTGCTGGCACGACGTGTACCTCATCGAGAATAATGAAACCCCACTCTCGAGAGGTCAAAAAGTCCATCATTTTTTGTGAATCATATGATCGATTACGGGTATTCGCGACCATGGAGTATGTAGAAACGACTAAACCTGCGTCGCCTCGGAACTTTTCCTTATTCTCAGATGTAAAGACTGCGATATTTTCCGGTTGGATAGTACACCATTGCAAAAATTGCTGACGCCACTGCATAACAGATACAGATGAAGTGCAAAGCACAATAACACTTTTCTTAATCGTGCAGGCGGCTGTAATACCAACTAATGTTTTACCTGCGCCACAAGGTAGCACGATAATTCCAGAACGAGCACGACCGTTACCAAACATTTTACTTAATGATTTCTCTTGATAAGGACGAATTTGTGTCGAGGGTTTCAAATCGATGTCAAGATTGGCATTTCGCGCGTCGTTTCGGAAATCGTATTCTTCCAACACTGGATAGTCAATCTCTTGACAACGCTTTTTGACCGTTTCAATCGAACTAGAAGATACTTCAAACGAATGAACAGCATCCATATCTTCATCTTCCTCTTCTTCGCGATTTAACCCAACAACAGAAGAAAAAAGATCTTCAACATTTGTAGGCTCAGCGGCCGAATTTTCGCCTTGAGCTGATGCAGTTCCCGGTGCGGGCTGTTTTGTACCGGGAATTGTGAGCTCACCCATTGTAGGAGCTTTCTCTTTGACTAGACCCTCGACAATTGTTGTACTGTTATTATTGTAATCTTCACCTTCTATTCTCAGTGGCCCAATCTCGGGGTCTTTAAGCAACATTTGTAGAGTATCCGCATGAGGACTTTCGACGAAATAACGATTGTGCTTCAAAACCAATTTGACTTTACCGTATGATACTGTGCAACTTTCTATGAACTCCACAATGTTTTTTGGTACAGATACTTTAGAAAGACGGTTCAATACAGATATGATGTCATTAGTTTCCAATCCGACCGAGACAGCAGCATACAGCGAATATGGCGTAAGTTTGTATTCATGAATATATGACGGTCTGGAAATAGGTTCTGCAATTGTGACTAGAAAGTCCTGTGCCTGTTCAGCCAGTGGCGAGTAACTTTCCAAAATAATTCTTCCATCAACTGGATTGATCCATAGCGGACGAGACGCATGATCTGGTTTCAATGATAAATACGAGAAATCTGAGCGACCGAATACACGCCCGAGGCCATCAATAGGAGCTGCTCCAGTGGATTGTATCACAGCAGCAGTGCCTGTTGCAGTCTTTGTCTTTGGCGGTGGCTTCACTCGCATTTGGAGTGCCGGCACTTTAATACGAAACTATAAGCCCATTGAACTAATTTGACACATCAACTATTCAAATACCTTTAGTCCGCACGGAATACTCGTCATCCTCATCTTCCTCGTCACCAGTAGCTGCAGAATCATCACTGTAGAAATCCTCTGACAAATCAGCAGCTTCGTCGTCGGTAGGATCAACGGCGGTTCTGGCTCGTTTCGATGCAGCACGAGCTTTAAATACAAAAGTTAGCACATATTTGATCGTAAATTACAACTAGGAAGCCGAAACACACCAGGACGCGAACTTGAGGCCAGAGACATTGCGCTGTGATTTACGATGTAGCAGCGTATAGGTCCGAGTTCTATTATCGATATCAGCTCTTCTCCCAACGACTTAAAACTACACAAAATGGACATAAATTACTTGAAAACACAACATACATTTGGGCGTAAATAGTGTTGTCACGTGACTGTGTTACTACGTCATCTGATGAAGAAAGGACTGGTTAAAGAATTACTGATTTGGCGGAAATAGAACAGTCTGAGAGTGGTGTAATGAGTCGGTAACAGATTGGCGAATGCGAGGAATAGCACGAAATATAGTGCTGTGAGATTTGTAGGCTCGATAGCCTTTGAATGTGCACAGTTGCTCTAAGTATAGTGTACTCTTGAATCCAGAGCCTAAACAGTAATTACACATTTTTCTTTATATATATCTTCATACAGTCGCTAGTCATCAGCGTCAGAATTCAGCACGATGTCTTTCTTTACGATGGCATTTGAGCCGCCAAAGTTATCTGTTGCAGAGGACGAGGAAAGGAAAACAACTCAGACTGAAGATGACGTACGGCCCGAAACTACTGCAATCGGAGATAGTGTCGTTAGTCTTGATACCGAAAATGAAGAGCGAGATGATCTCGTGAAATTTATGAAAAGGCTAAGCCTTCGAAAACATCAGAAGCGAATAGGTGTGTATTGTATCAAATTTTGATTACTGACTTTTGCTAACTTTCAACAGACTTTACTGCGTATCTTCCCCGAGAACTAATTCCAAAAATCTTTGTTCATCTCAATGAAAAGTCACTGATTAATTGCATGCAAGTAAGCAAAGCTTGGAATAGTCATGCAGGATCAAATACGGTATGGCGCAATATGTTTCGTCGTTACTGGTGGCGATGGGCGGTTCTTCGAAATGTACCGCCAGACACAAATTGGAGATTACTGCATAAATCAAGATACCTAATTGAACGACACTGGAGAAGAGGAATCTTCAAATTTGAAGAATTGAAGGGGCATACAGATCGTGTTTATTGTGTGCAATTTGATAATGAAAAGATCATAACGGGATCTAGAGATCAAACCATTCGTATATGGGATATGAAGACATATCAGACGATTCGTGTATTGAAAAGAGAGACGCCACCAGAAAACGCGACTGAGGATGAGATCGCTTCATACTATAACATTTCAGGTCATGAGGGATCGATACTTTGCCTGCAATACGATAAGCAAATTCTTGTTACAGGATCAAGTGATCACTCAATTATAATATGGTCAATGTCAGACTATAAACCCATACACAGGTTGATACAGCAGGAAACTGGAGTTTTGGACATTACATTTGATGATAAATATATTGCTTCATGCGCAAAAGATGGCTGTATTCGCATTTTTGACCGCAATCATCCTAAATTTATTCATTTACGGACAATACGCGCTAGCCACGGCACTATAAACTCTTTGGATCTCAAACGAGGAATCATCGCTACAGCAGGCGTAGATACTGTTGTACGAATATGGGACGCGGAGTCAGGCAAACGAATAATGAGCTTTCATGGACACGATCGTGGTCTTGCTTGTGTGAAAATGTCAGCTGATAGACGGTATGTCATTAGTGGTGGCAATGACAAAAAAATCCGAATATGGGATCTACGTGCGAAGCGACCCTTGGCAGTTTTGGAGGGACATGAGAATTTAGTTCGCTCGCTGTACATATCAGGTAGAAAAAGTATTTTTCCTTTTTAATGACTCTGTGATTGAAAGGGTGCTGACATTGTATTTATTGTATAGTAATATCCGGAAGTTACGATCAATCCATAAAGGTCTGGGACTTGGATACTTACTCACCAACTCCAATGCTAGACTTGAAAGGATATCACGACAGTCTCGTGTTTTCTGCAAAAGCGGATTTTCGAAGAATTGTTTCAACGTCTCATTCCTCCACCGTCATTCTTTTTGACTTTTCTGTAGATGTTGATCCTACTTATCTGCCATATTTTAGAGATCCCTAGGGTTTATAAGTTGGTTTATTTGTATTTTTAGGAGTTTTTTGCGTTAAGTTACTGATTAATACAGTTTTAATGTAACTAAAGACAATGATCGTTTGTCAATAATAATTTATAATAAAAATTGGAGCGCGCGTGATCACAACAAAGTAGGCTGTCAAGGCGAAAGTTTCCCATTTTATTTTAAGCACCAAAGACTTACACTCTTTTTTCTATGCCCCTCATCGTTTCTTCACTCGCAGACTTCTTTGTATATACCAAGCATTAGTGCAAATCCTTGTCATGGAATTTACGAAAGAGCTCATTCATAAGCAAATGGAAATTTTCTACGATACACAAAACAGTTTAAATACAAAACATAAACAGTAGTGAACAAATCACAAACTAATAAACAAGAACGATAAGGGTAGTACATATCCTACCATACAATATTGTTCAAATACCACAATACAGAACAGTCAATGAAGATAGCAAAAAAACAACAAAAGGAAAATTCTACAAATCTCTCATACAATCGTGCCACTTACACCCTTTTAGTGAACAGCCTTGAAGCAAGAAGTTTAGACACCCCCATAATGTAAGCTCATCAAACTACCGATGAAGGTCAAAATCAATCTGCTTCTAACCTCACAGATATCTTCCGGCACTAACCAAATCAAAGCACCCAATTTTCTCGCAATAGAAATAGCAAGTTTTGCGTTGGCATAACGTTCCTCGTCAGTACGTCCAGGTGTCACGAGATCGTAGTCGACATATCCCGGCTTTAATCCGTGAAGGACATCAAGAAGGAAAACTCCTGAAGCCAGCGAAGGATCTTTGAATGAGCGGACTGTCGATGACTTGCCTCCCTTTTGAACAGTTTCTTGCGCCCACTTGAGAATATCAGAATCGGTAAGATCACGACCACCCTTTGATAAACTCTTTAATGTATCGACAATGTTACGTCTCATCAACTGCCAGACAAGTCCGAGTGTCAAAGTACGTTGACCATCAGTGATATCGGCACCTTGAATACCAACGAGTGAGAACTTATTCTGCTTACCGATATCAACGGCGTAGTTTGTGTTTTCCACAGCTTTGAAACGTGACATTTCAGCACCTGTTGAAGGTCGCTTGTTAACATGACGAAGATTGACTGAGCCAGGAATGACTTTGCTAAACGCTTGTAAAAGAATGAAACCATCTTTGACATCTTCAAATAAGTTAACAACAGGAGGATCAACGTCAAGAGAGTTAAGCCAAAGTGTAAAAACACGAGCTTCACGTTCTCCTTCGGCGTCAAAATCCTCGATCTCAGGTTTTTCTTCTTCTGTGAATGGCTCAAGACCAGGATGAGTATTGAATAAATGAGCAACAAACGCAAGGTTAAGCTTAGGATTTCCGGCAACTAAAGCAGTCGGAGTAAGATACTTTCGGCATTCAATCTTTTCAGCATTGTCGAGAACTTGTTCAGCACGCTTAAGAAGGTCACGAGTTTGTAATGGTGCAAGAGAGCAAATATCGGGCTTCAGCTGATTCAAAAGAACAGTATAGTTCTCACCATCAGCAACGTCTTTAGAAAAGTTGGTGACACGACGCTCCCAGTTCGCGGCTTTAAGGTGGTAGTTGAACCAACGAAGAAGAATTTGCTCTGGTGGAAGACGAAGGAACTGCTCGAGAGTTTCGTCTTCTTCTAATAAGCGGTAAAGTTCAGGATGAAGCTTAATGTCGATTTTACCAAGAAGACCACGACGAATGATTTGCCAAATTAGGCCGAGAATAAGATGCTCACGACCGTCAATGATATCCTCGGCATGAACGTTAACAACAATACAACCAATTGCCTTTGCAGAGTTGATAACGATGTTTGCGTTCTCGGTCATGGTAAAGTTATTAAGGCGTTTACCAGCCTTTGCTTTATTCAGAACACGTTCATCAATAGTATCAGGAACTGAGTCGTTGATTAGTTTTGACAGAACTAAACCATCTTTGCATTCATCAAAAATTTGGAAAGTATCAGTGGGGAAAGGAAGACGAGTTCCGATATCGACGTCACCGGCAAGAACAGAGTTGATGTGTCTTGTGAACTCGGTTCGTTCTTCGTCATTGATGGTGTGAGTCACGCCGGATGTTGTTCCTTGGACTACAATTTTTGATTTGTTATGACCAATTGTTTTGGTTGCACCGGATCGTAGTTTGGAAATTAACTAAAGGTCAGATCCAGATCAAGTCTTATAGTTACGGGACTTACCTCAACGTAATCATCAAGTTCAACACGACCACTGGCATCGACACCAACATCTTTTAGCGTCTCACGAATTTGATCGTAGCTGGCATTTTCACCAGACTCTTGCACAGCTTTCACAATTGTCTGTTTGTCAACATAACCGCGATCTTCCAAATCAATTTTCCTACAAATGATTAATGCAATTCTGATTACGTTGATCTTATACATACTGGAAATTGGAGATGAGTTGGAAAATATCCTCCTGTTTCAAATCCGGAAATTTTCGCTAACAATTAGCCTTAGTATAAATATAAGTCAGTAAACATACCTGCAGCTTAAGAGCGTTCATGTTGCAATTGATTACAATGCTGATGATGAGGATGGCTGGCGGTTATGATGAGATGCGGATGCGTAAGTACGGGATAGGGTTGTATTTGCAACCTGCACGTGATATGAATTAGGCTTTAATGAACTTACCGCTTTCGGTAAGCGACCGGACCACCAAAGATAAATTCAGTTAAGATTACCTTTCGACTGGGGGAGGGGGGGAAGCATGATTGTATTTAAAAACACATTTTTAGAGCATAATAAATACAAGTCTTTTGCTTTTTGTAGGTTTTTCTGATTTTAAGAAAGATGCTTCTAACCTCCTCGACGGAGTTCATTGATTTTGACTGGTCAACTCTGAAGTACTAGTAAGACACTAATTTTGGTCTGACACTTTCATTTGTTGTTATACATAAATTTATTAAGACTGTGGAATTTGCAGTAAAATTTCTGAGAAAGATACTCACTCAGATATGATTTCTTTATATACTAGAAATCGGGTGGATGTCCGGTGCTGGTGTGTGGAACGGGTACTCAGTATCTCATCTTGATAGACTTCAGAAAATAGCGACAAGTTGATAAGAAATCAGTTAACAGTTCTATCGCAATTGCAACAATAGGTCAGTAGCCGTTGTCTTTCCGTATGTAGATATTTCAACTGTTACTTTATTAACGACTCCTTCAATCTCCTTTTATGTAAACCATCTTTTATCCCACTAGCGCATATCATATTCTAATACAAGAAGGTTCATCCTACACATGCCTTTCCGGCACATAGCTTATCATATGCTAACATATTTTCACATATCCTATCATATCTTAAAAGATTTTAGACGTTCCTAGTGGTCACTAGCATGACTCACTCAACAAGTTCAAACAAGATAATTTGGCTCTCAAATTTCATGGCTACGCCAGCTATTTGCAAAAGGTTATTATTAGTATATTCATTAAAGTATTTACTCATGATCATAAGTTTCCTGCAAATATTTCTGTCACTCGTATCACACAGTATTAATCATTTTAACAAAACAAAAAATCGCAAAATTGCAAAATAAAACCAATATAAAAATTCACGTATGTGCTCTCTTTTTTTATACTTTTCTTTTGAAAACATGATTTTAATATAAATAAAAAAAAGTGACGTACCTGTAGAACGAGCGCCCCCAGTAAGGCGAATGCACCGCTTTCCACCACCAATCAGTGAATATTTTACTCACACATCTACACACTTAACAATTCAAAAAAAAAAAAAAACTAATTATTGGAAGTAGGTGAATTTGATGATTTTGTCCTTTTCTGACATATTTTTATGGTATGCCCACCTTTGTTGTATCTGTAACAAGACTGTGCTCGTAGCTGGGCACTCCTAAGAACCACTATCCCACTGCCTTTCCTAATCTGATCTTTTATTCAACTCATTCTTTCTCATAAAATTAAAACATTCTACTTTTTCGTAGATTTACCGTACCGAAAAGGTATTCTTTTTTTATTTTTTTACAGATTTTTTGCAAAGCTTATTAGCTTTACAAAGACCACAGTATTCAGTTTACTATTGATGCCAGGCTGACTTCACGCCTTCCTCAAGTCGACTATATGCACGCATAGTTGTTGATGACATGTTTCAAATATTCTAAAGACAAATTGTCATTAATCGACTGCAAATAGACTTAATACTACACTTGGATCTTTGCAACTTGAAAATAAAAGCCTCATATTTGACTTGCAGTTAAGTGTAAAATGGGTTTCCTGCAGTTGGCAAACTTTGATTATTATTACTTACGATCTTGTGTAAACATAATTGTATTTGAATTAAATGATGCATTTAACTAGAGAAAGCAGAGTCAGTAACTACTGCAGAGATAGTCTTAGAGTTGGAGACTGAGAAACCCAACGATAGTCAACAGACAAAAACAACAACAACATAAGTGAAGACCCCTTGGGGAAAGCTTAAGAACGTAGTTGAACACTGAAAATAGAAAATAGCCATCAACAGCTTCTTAATCGCAGTAAAGAACATGAAATAAATAACTATCATAATAAAATACAATAATCTTTACAATCTTACTTGTTTGGAAGCTGATCATTGCATATTGATAGGTGTTGCAAAAAAACAAAGTATAGCATGACTACCGGTGGATGCTCAATGCTGGTCTGGAATGGGTATTCAGGACCCTTCTCATATTATTCTTGACTGCCCTATGATTTCTACTGAGAGGAACAAAATCATGCATACCACATAATGAGCGCACTATTCTGAAATTACTATGGTCTAAAGACGGGCTACAGGTACTCTGCCAATTAGTGACCAACACAGGCATTGGCACCCAAACCTGGTATAATAATCAGGGCCATCCCATCTCAACCCCTCTTCAATCCCACCCCCAACCAATATGACCATGAACAGGACCCA
>JAJLXV010000115.1:0-47516 GCA_030571435.1 Myxozyma mucilagina | reverse complement strand
CAAGCTCGCCGCGCTGCGCACTAAAATCCTTGGATTGGTGCCACCAGACTCGCACGACCGCCCTCTTATTTAAATTAATATTTGGTATCAGAAAGAAGCTCAAGATCTCAAGATTAAGCTTGTGGCACGGATCAAATCCGCTGGGAAAGCGGTGAAGAGGAAATGGGGGACCAACATCTCAAAAATGGGCTGAAAACTGCCATTTTGCGCTCTATTCATCTTGTGCTAGCTCCACCATTTCTAAACATATTGCAACTTTTCCAAAAACCAGATTGTTAGTCAACTTTCGATTATTCGGCTCGTTTTTTAATCTCCAATATTCATTCGTTATTGATGGAGTTATCGGATTTCATACACCGCGTCTTCTGCCAAAGTCAAAGGCCTTGATCGTACCCAAACTGCCCATTTACAGTTCCTGCAACTCCGAACATCACACGATCTCTCCTGCCCCTGCTGATTTCCCCTCTTTTAGAGCCGATCAGAGCCTCTTTTAGCACTCCTGATAACGTCATAATCATTGTTTACAAACAGTTCAAATGTCATGGCAACCAATCTTTGGCAGCATAGCCGACCAGCAGTGAGATTGGTGATGTGTATACCGAGGTTCACTGCCTCTTGACCGTTGACCAAACACACGATTCCTCCTATAACCGCTTGCCCAACTGACAAGAACAGTTCGAACGATGATGTCATTAGAGATGCCAACTTTGGTACTAGTGCCTTATACTTTGCCCAACTCAACTACCTTCTGTATATGTTTTCATCGTCTACTAATGACGTATGCATACGCATGTCCAAGTGTATTCACAAACACGACCTACCCTCGTGCGGCTCTGATATCAACAGCCAAAATGCATTTAGCTGGCTATTGTATATCGTGAGTTCGTCATTTCTGTCGTTTTCCATCTGCTGTAGGTCGTGTAGAGCCTCGTAGAGTTCGTAAATAGTGAAATGGTATTGGTATATCGGTAAATCAGCGACTTGTTTGGCCAAACTCGTAGTCGATGCTTTTTGCAGGCTCAGTGCTTTCAAGTCGTCCAAATCATAACAGACCATTCGCAGATATAGGCTGCATTAAATAGACATAAACAGATGCTGAACTAGTTTCTTCTGATGCACAATCATGCCATATTCAATCTACGATACCAATAAAAGTGCATAATTGAACACATGACGGGTAAAACTGGTACAATATATCAGCAATAGATTCGACTATATTGACTGTTTCACACAAAGTCAAAAGCGGAAAGTTCGAAAGCATACTCACTATAGAGTGAGATCTGTAGAATATCTTTAGGTTGGTATTGGTCTCATGAGGACAGTATTGTGCTGTAAAGTAGCACAAGAATCGTACAGCCAAGACATAAGATAGACAGTATGACGAATCACGCACATTATCATGCTTAAGTTCAGAAATAGCTCTATAGAGTACGATAAGGGAGATGAAAATCTTTTTAATGTGCTAAATTGTTCTTACGTCGTCGTCAACAAAAACGCCTACTGTAAGATTTTTGTCTTTTAGTTTAACAGATATTTGCTAGCAAAGATAAAGGCCATTTTACAGTACTATCGCGTCGATGCAACAAAATGTATGACGAGACATGTTCAGAACAGATGTGGCATTCATACTAAACGATCGACTTCTTTAAAAGACACAGAAACAGAAGCAACGATGTGAATACAATCTGTGAGTGTTGCGGTTTCACAGCCTTTCGAAGCTGAAGCAGACAGCAGAATATCAGATTTGTGCTAGTACTTTGTAATTAGTCTTTGGAAAGTAACTGGAGGGTTGATGTCGTATTCGATTGTCACCAGTTGCTTGTTCTCCATCCATTGCTCGTCAAATTAACCTTTTCATGTTGTCTGGAGTATTCAGCAATTCAAATTCAGCGATTCAATCGATACATTGCGCCGTCGGTTGCAAGGATTTGATGCTATACATAATGGCCGGCTATCTGCTTCTAAGATTATGTGGTGAATATAATATCTGGAAAATTTTAAAAGTTGAAACCAATATGTCTGTAATATTCACTGAACATGTCAATCAAACTATATAAATATGTATTTTTAGAGGCAAAGACAGTCTTTTTGCGTTGAGGAAAGTGAGGAATATTTTAATTATACCACTATCAAAGGGTGCTTATTTCTGCAAATTCTTAATCGTCATAGTAAAAGTAGTTGCAGTAATTCTCCATAAAGAACAGTTCTCTGATGATTTGTTTCCAGATACTGATACCAATAAAACTGTGATAGGAATGCAAACAACATCAAATATGTACAAATTATCTGTTCCGATCGCTGATCCAATCGTATTTGAAATCAGTTTCATTTGAATTTTATCTGCGGTGCTTTCTTTTCCAATTTCGAAAAAATATTTAGTTTTGAATCTTGGATTAACCTCGTATGTGCACTCTCTGTTGACCGCTTGTAATAAGAGTCGTGATCAGGGTAGACATAATATGTGTGTAATTTGCTGTCTTCAATTGAATCTGTTGTCGGATGTAATGTTGTGCTACTGAATTTACCTTTTTGACTGGTGAGACTTTTTCTTGATCGCAATGTTGTGTGTGGCAGTAAATTTGTTATCGTTGAGTCGATTATCGGTCATTGACGATTACCCGCATTTTAGGACACGAATTAAACTCCCAGTGCTGCTCTTAACTTCACAAAGTGCAAACAAAGATCACCGATAGCGGAAGAATTTAATTTACCAAACGAAAGAACATTAACTGGGTATCTAGATGGAAAGAAACCATAAGATTGGTTCTGCATACTTTGTTAATGAGCTGATCATGGTTACAATCGCTCTGACGATGCATTTGGTACGATTCGACTAATTTACATCAATATCCGGAAATGCTAATAGATATAATACAACTAGAATCTGTTCTTTGAGTCACATATGTTACTTACTTAACTGTAATAATCAATACTGCTGTTTTTCTGATGCGCGGTTACACGTTTCGTGAGATTATTAATGTGATGTCGCAGATTATGATGCACGGGCATAATCCAAAAATGAGGTTGTCACGAAGAGTTATTGAGCATTAGAGCATACTAAATTATTTCGTTTGGTTAAGATTGGCAGTTTTTATAAAAAGGAGCTATTAAACACTATATTAAGCTAATCTAACAACCGGACCGCCATATAACAATGCAAGATAAAAGGTCCATTCCCATACTCCAGTAATGATAAGTATACATAATATACATGATATATTCCACAAGCAAAGTAGCAAAAGCATTCACAAGTTTATTGCTTGTCGGAAGCTTGTGCAAGATATTAACTCGTTAACTTCATATTGTTCATAGCAACAATTAGATAGTACACACCGTCCAAAAATAGGCGATAAAAATAGCGATTCAGCAAGATTATAAGTGTGCTATGGTTACAAACACATATTGTACAGCTATTTGATTAAGAAAGACCCTCTATATAACCAGATGTCAGTATTAATTCGACTACAATGATAAAAGGTGCAGACATACCAAGAAAGGATCACTGATTTGACACGGGCCTCGAGCTTCTTTGCACACTTTGTCTAGTCGGGGTTGACCCTGACACGGGAGTAGTAAAGGCCGGATTTGAAAAGCCCAGCGACGGAGCATCAGAGAGCTCAGAATTAGTTCTTTTTGGTGAAGCAGATGTCTGGAGTAAATGTTGCTGATACTGCTGCTGCTCTGGATGTTGGGAGTATTGCTGCTGTTGCTGCGGCGTCTGGAACTGTGATGACGATGAAGCTTGTTGCTCTGCAGCATTTGGACGAACTCGCGGTTCGTCGTCGAGAGCAAGGACATCTGCCATCGTTAAACTTATTGTTGTCGCTTTACGGCGAATCATGTTGAGCGCGTATGATAACTGAGGCAGATGATATTCTATGCACGGCGAATCTCGTGATTCAAATAATCTGGACTGTAATAACAGTGACTGTTCCACCGTATAGAATCTCCTTTTCTGTCTTTATAGTTATTAATCCAGTGCGACGGCTTTGTTTATGTCAGTGCACGCGTTTGTTTTCCTTTCCTCGGATACTTTCTCATGCAATTAATCAATGCGGCTCATAGTCACGTGCACAATATTCCGTCATTAGAACGTGCTGGGAGATGAGCGATAAGAATCAGATATCATTTGCTTTGGTCATATGCATATATATATATATATTTATAACTGTCAGCTGTTAAGAATATAACAATGGCCACTTTAGCATCTCAAGATTTAGCCACATCAGCTGAGCCTTCAACGTCATCAAGCACAGGTTTTGCGTTTCCTAGCATATATGCTTTCCCACCATTCTTTACACGGCAACCTAATAGTCAAACGTGGTCATCGCAGCTCTCTTTATGGTCTTCTTTAATACTTGCATATTGTCGATTTAATAGGATATGGAGAATTGATTTAAACACTGCCATTGAATGGGATCTGTTCAATAATAAAGAAATCAATCGTACGTTGACATATACTACTCGCAATGAGCATTGGCTAATGGATACTTAGGATCATTAAAGTTAGATACTTGCAGAGAAATACTAGATCATATGGTGAAAAAGGGAGATGCAGAATGGGTTTCTGGTACTGGAAGCGGTAGCGCTGGGAAAAACACGAGTGCAATCATATTCTGGCGACGGCCTGAGGAATGGGCTAATATAATAGCGGATTGGGTATGCTCGTATTTTCTTACTGCTACAAATCTGAGGCAGGCATTAATGAATATCTAGATTGATGCGACCGGTCAGAAGAATGCTATTCTCACATTATATGAAATCGCAGACGGTGACTTATCACAAACTCAAGGTTGGTAAATCGCTTTTCGTTCTCTTAGAGAAGCTACTAACTCTTCTTATAGACTTTAGAGGAATTGACTCGTCCATCTTACGCAAAGCTATATATGTTCTAGTAAGGCGAGGATTAGCTCAAGTCATGAGATCAGCAGACGGCGAAGAGGCAGGAGTCAAATTTTTCGGAGTTCAGTAGGCGTTATATGTACTAATAGTCAATTCATGATTTTGGTAATTTAAACAATTCATATATTTAAAAAAGTAATAAACAATTTATCGCCAACGTGCGGGGGCAGTTTTGATCGATTTATGGCCTGCAGACCATGTAATTCAGACCCTAACCCTGATAATTACTGCACAATCCGAGATTCGAACTGGCAAAAAAACATTGTACTCTCTTTATCAAAGCGTGTCATCCTTATGCAGGGGCCATGCTAATCTTCTCTGTATAGTTTCAGTTGACCATATGTCCCGAAGGACAACTTATAAAAAGGACTGGTCTAATATATAGCGTCAAAAGTTTAAAAATTTGGGCCCCCTTTTTATTTGCTTTTTTCTTCTTGTTTTTGACAAAACTTTAATAATTTCTGTTTTTATAAAAGCTAATAATGCTCTTATAAGTGTTTTTATTTTTTAGAAAACTGCGTGTAGTAATAAAACCTGAAAAATGAGATCTTGCACGATGTTCAGTGCGAGCGTCTGCAAATAGTTTCTATAAATTTCATTCGTTCGACTCGCTTGTACTTAATATCAAATCTAGAACAAAGCTGAATTTAATGCAGAAGCTCATGTAGAGCTAGGCTATTCTGTACATATGGCTTAGGTCTCATATGGAACGAATAATTACGAAACGGATAGCTAAGTAATAGAGAAAATGTGATTTCTTATTCTTCTACTATTACTACAAGTTTTAGTTCTGGATGTTGCTTCATTCAAATTATTATTATCTAAGCCGTGACTTCTTTCACAACAAAATTCTCCCACCCCATTTGTTCATAAGTCCAGCCAAAAACAAGTTCATTTCCAGTTGGTCTCATACCACCAGCTCTAAGACACAGTCGTCTATGCATTCCCTCTCGTTTATGAAAATCGTTTAAAACCTGCATGTCTTCTTCGGAAATATGTGTAAGTAAGTTGATATTGGCAGTCATTCTGGCTTCATTTGCGGATTTGGGGATTATTGAGACGCCGTTTAAAACTGCCCATGATAGGATGAAGGTTCCAATTCCAACATTGTATTTCTCTGCAAGAGCCAATAGTTCAGGGTCTTTCAAAAGTGGAGAATCCCATTGTCCAAGAGGTGAATAAGCAGTGGTATGAATGCCCAAACTGTCATGATATTTGCGTAAATCAAATTCAGGAAGCATTGGGTGGAATTCAATTTGGTTAACTGCAGGTATGATTGTAGCAGTAGCTAATAGTTGATTCATGGTCTTTTTCGTGAAATTGGATACGCCAATGGCGCGTACTTGTTTTGGGTATTTCTTAATCAGAGCTTCCATTGATAACCATGTTTCAGCAGGCGTAGGATGTTCTAACCCATTTCCTTCCTCGTCATTAGCCTGTGGAAAATGCATGAGATACAAGTCAATATAATCCGTATCGAGTTCTTTCAACGAAGACAGAAACGCTTCTTCAACGCGATCATGATGCGTATTCCACAGCTTTGTAACAACAAAAAACTCTTCACGAGGTACTTTTGATTTTTTAATCGCAGATCCAAGTTCACTTTCAACATAATAAGCAGCCGCAGTGTCGAAGTGACGGTATCCTACGTTTATCGCGGTGGTTATGGCGCGTTCGAGTTCGTGGGAATCGTCGGAGCCGGGTTTGCCTTGCCAGGTTCCGTAGCCGACGACGGGCATCGATTGACCGGTGTTGAGCTTGACGGTCTTGTTGCAGAATTCAGTAGACATAGTATAGTTTTAGTTTGTGAATTGAGAACGAATGCAGAGAAACAAAATGGTATTAAGTAGATGAGTAGTGTTGACCTATTCCCAGTTTGTTAATGTGGGGAACCCCATGTTTGTTGCTCGAGTCTTGTCATTAGCTAGAAGCTTTTCTAAAAATCACTTTGTGTTGCTACTTAATGTTTTGAAAAAAAAAGATATTCTAAAGTAGCAGTGGTCTGAAAGAAGTTAACCCACTGTTCAATGGAACTGGTGCTTCAGCAGTATAGCTGTGAAGGGTCAGAATACACCTACCTTACACTCCTCGCCTCAACCCAGAATAGTGCTTTCATCTTTACAGATTGACCAGACCTTGTATACTTGACAGCCTCCATTTAAGAGAACATTCTTCCAATCAAATAGATTCTTGGTGGATTTGATCAAAAGAATGAATGCAAACTGCGGACGCAATCAATGCAACGCGTAGTCACATGACTGCACGTGAATGAGAGCTGGGAGTTTCACGCGTATCTCTATCCTAATTTAGAAATCATATGGATTCCGCTAGCTCAAGCCTTTAACTTGCTTAAGCTGGCAGTTTGACTTCGTGTTTTCGTTTCGTATTTATTAACTGTGATACTGTTAAATCCTATGGCTTATATTAAAATGTGGAGCTTATTCTGAAGCAGTGAAGCCATATGTAGTTCTCATAAATTAATTATCTCCCAGTCCGAATCCAAATCGCGCTAAAGATAAATTCCGCCGCTGCCCGCCCACTTTCCAACTTCCCTTTCACTACCCCTCAGTTCACAAAGCCTTTAGCCCCCTTGTGAATTACTAGCTTTCTATAGTCTCCCAAAGCCTTTTATTAAAACTTTCTTGCCAACCGTTTGATATTTTCAACAGATCTTCAAACATGTCTCGCTTATTGACCGTGGCGCTTCGCGTTGCCTCAGTGCAGCGCGATTGCGATTATGAGCAAACTCACCCCTCCGTTGCTTCCCTTTATATGAACCGTGTTGCTATTAAGGATCTTGTGCAACGTACAAGAGTGCAGAACACGTTTCTTGCACAGGCTATCTTTGGAATCAATCCTGGCATCGTCGCTGAATCTGCCGCCGTTTTAGCCTTGAATGCCGCCGGTCCTTCGACTGGTTCGAATGGTCCTGATGTCGTGAACGCGAAAAAGCCTTCTGCTGGTCAGCGTTTAATTGACGCTTGTTTTGTTACCTCCAACTTTGATTTTGCTCAGGCTCCTGTTGTTTCTGCTCCTGGTCTGTCGTCGGTCAATATCGAAATGGCCCGCGAAGGCCTCGCTGCTCCCTCTCTCGTGACTCCTCCCGCACGTGGTGGCATCCGCTGTGGTCCTCCTCGCTTTCCCCACTTTTTGTTTTCTGGAGTGAGCGCTGGTTCTGGTTCTGCTGCGGTTCAGCAGACGCTTCCTGATGTCGCGAAACCTCGTTACTTACAGCTTGATCAGCAGCTTTCTCCTCTAGACTCGGCGTCTAATATTGACGAAGCTGGTATTCAATCTGATGATGCCACGACTGCTTCTGTCTCCACTGATGCTTGCCAGAGCAATCATTCTTCAGAGTCCGGTCCTTTTGAACCTATTCCTTTCACAGAGGTCAAACGGGCCGACTCTGTCCCCGACTCTTCATCCGAAGGAGATGTCTCCGATCCTGATGTCTCTTCTTCTCACTCGTCAGCTTCTGTCGGTATCGACCTTCCTTCAGAGCCCGGTCTCTTTGAACCTATTTCTCTCACAGAGGTCAAACAGGCCGACTCTGTCGCAAATCCTTCTCCTCAAGCAGACGATGCTTCCCTTTCTCAGTCTTCAGCTCTTGTCGATGATGGAAGTTTCCACCCTAACTCGGCTCTATCCTCTCCTGTTATTACTGAACAGCCTGATTCTGACGTTGTCGCCTTCCAGCTCGATCTCGCTGATGCTGAGCAGTCCACTCCTCATTCTGATGTGGCTCTTCCCCAGTCTCCCGCTCCTGTCGACGTTGAGCAGCTCGATTTCCCTAATCTTGAAGCTGATCAGTCCACTCTCTCTAGTGACCTGGATGACTCTGAGTCGACTGATGCTGCTTCCTATGAAAAACAGTCTGATCACTCTTCTAATGAGCCTCTTGTTCCTACCATTACAGCTGTACCTGAGGCTGTACCTGAGCAAATTCGTGAACTCTTCCCTGATCCTACTTCTGTTGATGAAGAAGAGTCTTTTGATACTGGTTCCCAGCAGCCCTCTCATCTCGTCGATACTGAGCAGGCAGAATCCAACACTAGCTCTTCTCTTGCCGACGCTCTTGCCCAACCTCCCGCGGCTCTTGCTCCGGTCGACGATACAGAACCAGGACCCGTTCTAGATCTGGTTGTCTACAGGGCTCCTTACTATCCCGGCTACTTCCAACCAAAGGAACTCTACGTCGCGGCTATTTCCCTTCCCAAGGCTTTGCGGTCCACGTTTCCTCTCTACTCTGCGCTGTCAATTAAGCTTGCGCGCTTCATTGTTCCACCCCAGCCGCAGCCTGTGCTACGTTCTAATCTTACTGAAGAGCCCGTTGAGTTTTTGCCTTTCGTGTCGCATCTTCCTGCGCACGTCATCGAGCTCTTGGAAAGCCTGGAGCAGCCGCCTGCTGATGAGCGTCGCACCAATCTCGCGAACTCGGCGCGACTCACGCACCCCTTGACGAAGCTGTACTTTGTATTGCGGCAGCTTCTCTTACTCAGCTTGTTTAGCTGTATCTTTTCCTTGTTTCATGCTTTTGTTTTTGGCAGAGCCACTGCACACAATCTTGGCTCATACAAGCGAAAGTCCAGAAGAAACAAGTCCGACTCTACAGTAAGTTGTTGACTTTTCATAATTTTTTGTATCTTGTGCTAACTATCAGGTCTCTCTGTACTATCCGGCATACTTTCCCGTCGCTAAAGCAGCTCTAGTTAGAGCTGTTGAGCTGTATGAAGCCGCTCGCGTCGCAGCCGATGCTGCCCCAATTTTGGCTCCTCGTCCTCCTGTGGTCTACCACGTCCTCGAGCTGTTTATTGCTCCTGTTAGGTTGGTAGATGATGTAGTTTCCGGCCCGCTACATCAATCTATCGCTGCTCATCGAAGCAGATTGGAATCGCAAAACCTCCAGGTTTGTCGGATATCCTGTTATTACTGATTACTTTGCTAATGAAGTCGTTTGTAGCTTGTCGTGTGGCGTCCGTCTCCGTTCTTGCTCGTTGGATTCTTCTTCCGCAAGTTGAGGGCACATAGGCTTGCTCTCAGACTTGCCCGTCGTCGTCCTCTTCGTCCTGTCTCTGTTCCTCCTGTCTTTGAACCTGATCATACCCCCAAACGCAAACCCTACTATCTTCCTTACACTGCGCCTCTTTTCACCGCCTACAGATCAATTTCTACTAGCTCTACTATATCAACATCTTCAACTGTATCCACATCCTCATCTGTTCTTTCTGTCACTAGCACTTCTTCCCCAAGCACCCTCTCTCCTCCTTCGCCAGATTCTTTGTCTGGCACTCCTTTGCAGCTCTCCTCTCCGTCGTCTTTGACGCCGCTCTCGTCGGCTTATGAGGATGATTGCTGCGCTTTGCTCTCTAGGCTTTCTCTGAGTCCTACTGAGTCTTTGTCTAAGCCGGCACATGCCGTTGAGCATGATGTCGCTTATACTCTTCCTTCTATTCCTACTTCTGCTTCTGCTTCTGTTCTACTTCCTATAATCCTCTCGCGTGGAGGGTACAGGTCGTGTTCTGTCGTATCTACTGCTAGTGTTTGTACTGATGTGTCTTCCAATTCAGATTCATCTTCTGATGCTTGGGAGGACAACATGGCCTCCTTACCAGAGGCCTCTGTGGATGAGTTTTGTTCATTGTTTACTGGATTGTCATTATCCTGTGCTGTTGATCGTGGTGAAAAGTCGTTGAAGGCTTTTCCTAGAAAGGAAAGAGAGTCTTTAGCTGTGTCTGCCTCTCTTCCTGTATTGCACGCGCGTGATAACTATAGATCTGTTTCTGTTAGTTCATGCGCCAGTGACTGTTCTGCTGTATCTTCTTTGACTTCTGATTTGCTTTCTGATGCTTGGGAAGACCAGATGGTCTCGTTATCAGAGACGTCGCTGGATGATCTTTGTTTGTCGTTCTCCATGTTGTCGCTGTCTACTGTACAGTCTTATGCATCTGCAGAGTCGATTCTTGAAGAGCGTGAAAGCGTTGTGGGTTTGATGCATAAAATTGAAGACGAAAAGTTCTGTCTTGAGTTTGCAGTGTATCCAATGCTTGATGAAGAAGGCTTTAATGCTGAGACCTCAGAACATCATGTCGAGGATCACCGTGTCTTCTGTGCCGAATTTGCGGTATACCCGATGCTTGAAGTAGAAGAGCCTATTGTTAATGAACCTGTTCTGGACAGTGGTAATAATCAAGACGCGTTCTGCTCTGAGTTCGCTATCTATCCATTACTTGATAGGGAGAATGAGACTGCTGCTGCGTCTAGTGAGTTCTTCAGAAATTTTTATGGATTACCGGGGCGGATACCATTCTACTTCCGTATTTTCAATAAGAGTAATTATTGGTGATAGTGTATACATACTTTTTTGACAAGCCTATTTCATACAGGCCTTTTGGTTTTTTGTAATGTTGGTAGTTTGGGTTTTTTTGTTTGATTGTATAAAACTATAGATATCTTGGGATTGTATTATACCGTTGGTAGTATTCTGTTTGTGTATCTTTTTGTTTCTTTTCTGTTATTGAGTAAACTGTTTATTCTTATTATAACAATGATGAAAAGTATTAATACAATCAAATACTCTTGTAGATCCGTACTACTACAATTTTTGCTCATCACTCGTGAAAGCTTTGCATTGTACCACCCATAAAGATGTCTGCACTAATAAAAATGCATTTCCATAAGAAAAAGTATCACTTCTTAATATAAGTCATAAAGATACTTATCGAATGAAAAAAAACGAACTCTGAAAGAAGATAACAAAGTAAACTACTTGATACGGCGTATGCGCGTTAAGAAATTCATTGTGCGCAAGCATAGAAAAATAAAACTACCATGATTTTAGGATTTTCTTAGTTACATCACATCAGCATCAGTACACTATAATACATCTATTTTTACCAAGACTAGTCTTGCTTGAAAGTCATAAAATGCAGTGAGACTGAGTCGAGCTAAACGTTTAATGAAGTGAAGGTTCATTCAAAAGCTCAAATTTGTTCATTAAAGGTTCTGAAAGAAATTAGAAAACATCCGTCAATCTGACATTCAATTACAAATTTTAACATGGACGCTGATGACAATATTTTGAACCAATAGCAAAATACGTTTGATGACGATATTACAAAAATGTGCTGATAGGGTCAAAATGGAACACCCAAAAAAGGGAACTTGACGCAAAACTTTTCAAAGACATCCATGCGGTTCTCAATGTATCTTCCCAATAAGTTCACTTTCGAATACCACGAAAGCTTTTATAAAAATAATCTTCTTTTTAGATAATAGTTTGACAGATCTAGTGTTCTTAAAAGGGTTTATGGAACATATATATATCGGGATCTACAGCGCAATTTGTATGCCACACGCTTGAACTGAAATATTCTCAAGTCGTCTTTATACTTATTCTTATTCTCAAAAACACTGTATCAAAATCCTTGTGCACCGGGATTAAGTCTCTCTGAGATGCGCATAATAACACGCTGTAACTAGAATATGCTTTAGAAGCTGAAGAACATTATTTGACATTTTTTTCAAAAGATTTACGAGCATTCCGTTTTTCGCAGCACAAAATCAATGAAAAAATCTCAAATCAACTTTAATCTCTATACCCTGACGAGTGCATACTACTATACAATAACCCAAACTCCGAAAACACACAAAATAACTTAGAAATACAAATACAAATACAGCTATTAATACAAGTACAATATACAAACAGTAAAAAATCATATCCGTGCTTTTCAAATCATGATGAAGAACTCAGCTTAACCATCTCTGATTCTGGAAAAACTCATAAATTTTTGCGGTTTTGTTGACGTCAATTTTAATCAACTCTCTAGCCGTTCGTTTCTTCAAAATTCCTCCAGTTCGTAACAATTCTCTAAACAAAGTCTCTTTAATTGCCAGATATGGCTTGGGCAATATTCGAATCTGACTGCAAAGTTGTTGCTCGGCTGGTGATAAAAGTTCAAGATCGGCGGCATGGGAAATGTCTAGTGGATTGCTGACCTGCTTGCGGAACGATTTAGTAGTGATAGTCTCCAGCGATACAGATGAGTCGCGAGTACCACGACCTGTGGGAGTGCTGGAACCGTATCGAGAACCAGAAGTGACGGGTGCAAGAGATGAACTTAGTCCGATTGTGTTTCGAGCAATCATTGCCCGCTGCGCTTTGTCTCGTTCGTACTTTTGAGCCATTTCTTGAGTACGGATACCATTTTGTCGGTATTCTTGTAAATCAGCAATACGTTTGCGTATTACTAGCTCTGAAAGCATGTCTTCGCTGAATACACGCCAGTCTTCTTTTGTCATGAGTCGCGCAAACGGTTTGATTTTCGTCAATAGTTCCCGCTCTTCACGAGAACGTTTCTTTTCGGCAGACGTCAGCTTGCGATACTCGAGTAATCCGTGTTGAAGCATTGTACGCTTTCTCTCAGCACGAGATGTAAGCCGGGAATAATAAATATCAAGAACAGTTAATTTCAAATCAATTTCGCCTTCTCCATCTTCCGGATCAAACACCATATCCTTAACAGAGAGCTCAGCTTCATTTTCGTATTCGGTTTCAAATTCGAGACGGCCTGGCATGTAGCCTTGCACCTCGTGACAAGAAGGTACGGATGCGGTTGGCTTTTGCTTTGGTGGCAGTAAGACAGAACTCTGAGCACGTCGAGCATCTAACCGCGCTTTCTTTCGTGCAGCAAATTCAGCGGGAGTGATGTCAAATTTGCGTTTCATATCAGGTAATGGGTATGTTTCTGAGTTGATGTAAACATCCAGGTAATGTGAATCAACTTCTTCTTTTGTGCGTCCTCCTATATGATCTGCGATATCCTGCCAGTTTCCTAGTCCAAGTGTCTCAGCACCTTCAACCAACAGTAGTTCCTCATCTGCTCCCCAGTCTTCCACAAAGATTGGATAGGCATGTTGCTCCACAATTGAGTAATCATGATCCGGTTTGTGAGTTCCAGACGAGGCACCAGAAGCGAAACATGGCACGCAAAGATCGTAATCCTGGCAAACTGCGCATCGTACGCGTACAAGATGCGTGCAATCACAAGCACACACGTCACAGTGAAATCTGTTTAAGCAAAAAAGGAAGAAAAAAAGTCAGTAATCAATTCACTATAGAAGAAAATTTCCAAATCAAGTAGCTGCACAACACACGAGGGAGATGTCGGATACAGTACCCCAGAATACCCCGGATCTAGGCATCGCTGCGCGTGACCCTTATTCTGGATCGGGCCGCGCCTCGTAGTTACCCGGCAATCGGGCAATGACGTTATCTCGCTCCATGAGCTTCCATGGAGTCACGCAGACAACAGCGGGGAATTGAGCATACAAAATATGGGAAGAGAAGTACTCACTTTACTCCGGGCTCAGCGGCACGGACGTGGTCCGCGGTCGTGAGCTTTCGGTGGATGACCGTCATCTCGTTGGAGAAGGGCCGGATCAGTGCGGGAAGGAGGCGAGGAGGCGGGCGGGCGGCCTGCGTGCTGCTGATTGCTTGCCGCGGGCGGAGGGCGGGAGGCCGCGTCAGCAATTCGACGTAGGGTTATGCACTGCCACATGCTGTGCTGCACCGCCATTGAAACAGCCACAGTGTAGGGCACGCACAAAAAAGCAGTCACGCAGCTTGAGCCGCTTGGAGGAAGTGACCGGCGCGCGCTCATTGGGAAATTGAGGGCTTTGGCTTAGGCAGCGACCAGAACAGGCTTTTGTGGTAGACGCAGAAAGCTCATCCTAACACACTCTCTCCTCTTTCAGCAACATCCTCATACATCGACACAATGGTATGTATCCCTTTGGCGATAGATCTTCGAGCGTATATCGATCAGAACGCGATACGAATGTTTGTGAAGCAGCAGCAGACCAGTTTCTAACGAAAAAACTCGACAGGGCCGCGTCCGCACGAAAACCGTCAAGAGAGCGTCGAAGGCTATCATCGAGCGCTACTACCCCAAGCTCACCACCGACTTCGAGGTCAACAAGCGTCTCACCGATGAGATCGCCATCATTGCCTCCAAGAGACTGCGCAACAAGATCGCCGGTTACACCACCCACTTGATGAAGCGTATCCAGAAGGGACCCGTCCGTGGTATCTCCTTCAAGTTGCAGGAGGAGGAGCGTGAGCGGAAGGATCAGTACGTCCCTGAGGTCTCTGCTCTTGACCTTTCCCAGCAGCCCGAGGGCCAGCTCGACCTCGACCCTGTCACCAAGAAGTTGCTCAAGTCCCTCGGAGTACGTTACTACTGTGCTTTGTTATGATTTGGGCATTATACTAACAGATTTCTTTCTAGTTTGAGAAGCTTAGCGCCTCTGAATAAATTATTACTTCTGGTTGATTTCGTTGTACAGTACTGCAATATAAAAAAGTAATTATGGTCATTGGTTTTATTATATTATGAGCAATCAAATTAGCAAAGATTGTAAAGATAAAAATATGCCTTTTTCACGGATCTAGTCAAGGTTGACTAAAGACATTGCCCTCAGCCGTAGTTTCTCCTTCTCATTTGCAATTTCAGCTTGCTTTGAGATCAGACTCTCGACATGATTGTCTATTATCGATTCGACAGCTCGCACAGCCTCCGCCTTTTGTTTACGCAACTGAACTATGCGATGAATTAGCGAAGCCGCTTTCTCCGCCAGTAAATCACCTTGACGAGTCCATTCTTCAAAAGACATGTCGCCGTATTCGCGCTCCAGCTTTGAAGGAGTCTGATTAGCTTTAGCGAACTCAGATTCGATCTCATCAGTAGCCAACGCGGTAGTAATTGGAGTGTACGTAGAGTAAGGGTATTCTGATACGCGTTTACGAGAGTTCTCTGAGTGCATATTTGATGACATTGTAGTATTGTTTGTTGTATCGTTTGGAGATGATGAGATTACTGAGTTTTCCGAAAACAGCAATTGTTGATTGTTACTGATTATAGTTTGAGTATGCTGGTTTTGTGCATCGATTTCCAGTTCAACGTCGTCAAAACTGCTAGAAAGTAATGCATCTGAAGACTCGCGAAACTCCTCTATTCTCACTTGTCTATCTCCTACCGGCTCTGCGTTCTTTGACACTGCGATTTCAGGTAGAGCTTGCTGTTGTTTGATAGAGGGAATTGGCTTTTCAAATGCATTTTTAATATCAAAGTCATCATCGTCGTCATCTTCTTCGTCAAACAAATCAACCGTATCAATTTTCTTTGCGGAAACGGATATAGTTCTCGACGTGAGTGCTAAAGATAATCAAAACAGCTAGTTAGTTCCTGAACCGTTACATCTTAAACGTTTTTTCTGTAAAAAAACAAATAAGCAGATAATAATCACCAGTCGGAAATGAAGAAAGTCGAGTTACTCCGTTCGTTCGTTCTATTTCTGTCATGATGTGTATGTTGTTCTTTGTTATTGCTAATGTCCCCTACTTGAAATCGTGTATGACGCGTCATAACTGCTTGCTGTTGCGGGAATAGGGTTTATTAAGCTACCGCTTAATCTTTCCTTGCTTCCCCCTGGAGCTAACTGCCTATAAAAGATAATTGCTACAAGATACACGCACTTATTTCCAAGTTTCAAATTTATTACTGTTATGATCAGAAGGTTTTTATTTAAAGGTATGACATTTACAATGAGTTTCAGCTCAGGAAATGCTCTCCACAGAAAAAGATAGGAAAGTAAAACGCTGTTGTACTAATTGTATTCTGTCAGATGAGACATAAAGATCTCAATATTTTCAACGAGCTCATTTAATGAAGTTTTAACTGTTTTCAATTGTGCAGAAATAATGCTTGAAATAATCGAGACATTGAGGGAATTGACACTGTCAATGCCTGCTACGGTGGTACCAACGCTATGTGCACAGCTACAAACAAACCCAGCGTGAGTACTACTACGTTAATTTACTCAAAATAACACCAATTATCCAGTAATCGGTTTCTTGACACCATCCCGCCGTAATCATGCCCATTTCCCGTGAAATGGGTTTACGGCACAATGATGCAAACCCGCATTTATTTTTTTCCATATGGGTTTCTGTTTATTTTGTTGATTCCGGTATTGCAATTCTGATTTTGTTGTATGCCCAGGTGTAATAATTTTTAGTAAAAATGCAAACATTGTAGTCGACAACTCTACTTGGAATTTCTAAACAATGTATAGCACGTGATTTAAATTAAGTGTAAGCCCATAGTAAAAATGGGGTACAAGCCCTAAAATAAGACTTTTGCAATACTGAGTTTTAATTAGCTATAGATACAATTCATGCCTTATTAAAGGTTTAAGGGAAGATATGAGGCTTTATCGCTAACCTCCGCTGATAACAACGTTTCTGCAGCTTCACAAAATTTACAGGATTTCAACTACAATGAAACAAATTTAAATTGTCGGATTTTCAGTCGTCTCAGACAAGTTTCTTCTACAAAGAAGATTTCATGCAAAGCGAGCCTCCGATGTACGTCAGAATTGTAAAATATCAAAAAAGGATAGCAATCAACGTCTAGACTATGTACTCGCGTTTTCCAGCTATCATCTCGCTGCTGCTCGCGGCGCGCTATCCGAAGCCCTAAATGAAGTCATTCATTCTTGGCCGGCTCCGGAGCCCGGGGACAATAAATTAGGGCTTATCCGATCACTCATAATTCCCATTGTCTGTCGCAACTTTCAAAAGAAGAGAACTTTTCAGCCTTGTATTGTGCGTTATTAATTCTTTGTTTGATTTGTACAAACAGAAGCACTGTCGAGAAATCTCTGGTTAAACTTCGACGTACAGTAACGCGACAAGCCGAAGAGGACTTAATAGAGAGACAGAACAGTCAAAGTCAGGGGCGGAGTCTAGGCGGTAACTTTAACTGGAGGCATATTGTGCGGCTCACCCGAGCAACCGACGGGGCCACTTTTACTGGATCGATAAACGCTCTGTTACGGATGTTTTGTCACTACTTCAGAAAAGCGTCTTCAATTTCCGCCTTACGATAATATGATTAAAGCTGAAGTAGTAGATAGTATATTGTCAGAGGCACAGGAGCAGGCTACGGAGACTGCAGAGGTTCAAAATCTGACGCAAGATGAGTACCGTGCTCTCAGTTATACAGAAGCTCGACCACCGGCATTCAGATCGACCACTCAGGAAATAATTGTGCTTATTTCTCTTACATTTGGAGCCTGTCTTGCGACGTCAAACTTGGGAGCAGCACAGATTATGTTGCCTCATCTCGGTGAGTCCTTGAACCTCTCGGGCTCGGTTCTTAGCTGGGCGGTCTCTGCCTTTTCGCTTTCTGCGGGTTCCTTCGTGCTTCTGCTGGCCGGTATAGCAGATACTGTTGGTCGCAAACGCACTGTTCTTGTCTCGTATACGTGGTATGTGCTATGGTGTCTTGTCGGCAGCTTTATGCGTTCAAATATTCCGTTCTTCGTCTTTCGTGGTCTTCAAGGTCTCTCTGGAGCTGCAACGATTCCTGCGGCAACCGGTATCATTGGCGCTACTTACGCTCCCGGAAAACGCAAAAATCGTGCTATGGCAACTTATGGAGCGGGTGCACCCCTCGGATATGTGATTGGTATTGTCGTTGGTGGAATCTGTGCAGAGTTTATTTCGTGGAGAGCGGCATTCTGGTTCTTCTCTATTGAGTATACTTTTTTTGCTGCTGTGATTTATTGGCTTGTTCCACCTGATCCGCCATTAAACTGGACTGAAGCTCGTCAAAAATTGTCAAAAATTGATTACATTGGTGCATTTCTTTCTACTGGTGGACTTGTTCTTTTTGTTTTTGCTCTTACACAATCTGGTGTGGCTTCAAGAAAATGGGGTGAGCCATATGTTATTGCATTGCTTATTATAGGCGTTGTTATGTTTGCAGCATTTCTGTACTGGGAATCTAAAGTAGAAAATCCTTTAATGCCTCTTTTCATCTGGCGATATCCTGGATTTGCATTAAGTATGACAATCGTCTTTTGTGGGTTCATCAATTTCTCCGGTGTAATCAATTTCTACCTCACATTATTTTTTCAGAACATCAGACACGCATCTGCAATTCTTACTACAGCATATCTGATCCCTCAAGCAATTGCAGGTATAATAGTCAATGTCATTGCCGCTTTTGTTCTTCACATTATACCCGGACGTATTCTCATGACCATCGCATCTGCGTCTTTCTTTGGTTCAGCGCTTTTATGGGCTTTACAGCCTATGCACATGAGTTACTGGCCCATGGCATTTCCAGCCATTTGCATCTCAGTCATTGGAGCAGATTTATCCTTTAACGTCGCAAATATGCACACTCTATCAACAGTTCCACCAGCAGCACAATCTACTGCATCAGGTATCTTCAATACAGTCATGCAACTCGCTGCCGCTGTGGGTATCGCTGCATCGTCAACAGCAGCAGACGCAGCTTACGAAAAAAGTCATCACACGGGCGATGAGCGATTATATGACAGTTATCGAGCAGCGTTTTGGTTTGCAGCGGGAGTTAGTGGTGTTGGTTTACTACTTTCACCGTTCTTAGCCGTGGGAGTTGCTGGTAATATTAGATCTGAGAAAGAAGAGAGTATGGTTGTTATAGATTCAGCTGGGAAATCATCAGCGGAAACTGCAAACGAAAAGGTGGTCGGATGAAATTAATGCTCTTGTTTTTTATTAGTCTTTATTGATGTTGGAATTCAGTTTTAGTGAAGCATCTGCGGTCATTTCTTTAGGAGCGGAGATTAGGGGAGTTGCATAATGGCCATCTTCTGTTTAATATATTTAGAGCAACTTGTTTTCTTTTAATATGCTTCTACAATAAACTTATAAACCATTAAATATCCTGATATGCACAATAAATAGACGATAACAATCAAAATACACTCCTAATCATTGAGGACAGCTTTGAGAGCCAGTTAGGCATAGTAGAGAGCAGATAAACAGTAGTAGTAAATTAAATTAATGCAGATTCATCAATTTCAGAATATAAATAGCATTGGTATCGCCCCGCTCGTTTAATTCTATCATGACTAGCTGCGCTGTTGCTATAAACAACTAGATCGACTTCATCGGCATAGCCAGGACATGGGTTCGTAGGTTTACTTTCTGGAAATTGGTCGTCTTGTTGGGCACCGCAGATATATTCTGAGTATATGGGTATTATTGACGCGTCAACGTGTAATTGTAAACATAGTCTAAAAATACTGCAATTTTAAACTGCCAGATAATTATTGCGTAAAAAGACCAAACATGGGTAAAATTAAATGAACCTGCATCTCTTGTGACATGTGCTGCCCAGTCAATACTAAAGCAATACATACTTAGCAAGTTTGTAAATATCTCCTGAATACCGCTCACATACAAAATGCATGTCGCATTTAGCTTTCGCCGCTAGTAGAATATTGTCTTGCGCGTAAAGCGCGGTACAGGGCTTGGAATCAACAATGGCTTTGTGCACCGCAAAAACCAAGTTGACGTGTTGCTTGATTCGGATTAGTGCGTAAATATCTAGCACGTGCTGCTCGAGTTGTTTCCGCGCGCGATCTTGTGCGACCATTGCTTTTATAGTTTTACTCTACCTACATTTAACTTGTGATCATTGATGGTAAACAAACTTTTGAGTTACAAATTAAATAACAAATCACAAAACCATTTACCGAATCACACACCAATCACTATATGAAGTCCAGTACAAAAAAATAATTAACAAGTGCGACTACTATGTCATGCTCAATCTGGGGTCTAGCAACTTAATGCCGACCTTCTGTCATCTTCCCGAGTCACGACGAGCCTGCACTCGGCTACCATAAATCACACCTCTTATGAAAGCAGGCTAAAGTATCCCTCCGGTCGTCGCGAATGAACGCAAGACTTTTTTTCTCCGGGTACTCGCCCTTAAGCTGACAGGATGCTGGTATGCTACAAAACAAAATCGACTTCCTCCTCCTTGCCACTGCCACCACATTTCGCTCACCCTTCACTTCCTGCCCTGACGTCGCCCATGATCGAGTGTGGCGGCCGCGAATCGTAGTCTAGTACCCTCGATATATCAATGCACGAAGGAGGGTACAGCCGTCAAATCAGATGGATCTGCATATTCGTTAGCGTTCTTGTTCAGGCCAATTTTCCATGTATATATACACTGTAGTTTTGATAATCTCCGCACAGAAAAATGCACATGAATTTTTGATGACTAGTCGTGAACCAGTATGCTCGCAACAGGAAACATTGTATATAAGAAACTGGATAGTTAGTACACTTCAAAAGAGACTCATAGCACCACTTACCCGATGTCTCTATAGATTAAGAGGCAGATCTTAATGGATGAGAAAAATGAGAAAAGAACAAAAAAGAGCCGTGTAAAAACACTTCAGTGAGAAAATAAGGAAAAGGTCATGAGGAAAAGAGGTGTGAAGACACTTTAGTAGTGAAGATTTTGTAAAAGAGTCAGAAAGATACCAAGAGAAGAGCTATTAGCCTGGAGGATGAAAGAAAGAGAAAACAGCGGGCGGCACCCGGCCTTTTTATAGACGTTTTTGATCAGAAATGGGCCAGCTGCATTGCGGAAAACAAAGTGGACATGCTGCTTGATTCGGATTAGCTCAAACAGCTCTATCATGTGCTACTGCAACGCGCCGCTCGGGAAGGTACCACGCTCATCTTTGTGCAACCCAAAATGCCTGTTTTCGTGCCACAAGTCTCGCACCGTCCGCCCTTGAATTCTTTTATTGATTGGTATCAGATTATAGCACGAGATCTCAAGATTTCGGCTGTGGTACGAAGCGAACGCGTAAACAAACCGTTAAGACGCAAAGGTCGCGCCAAATCATCGCAAATGGGCCGAAATCAGCAAATCTCCGCCAACTTCGTTCCTCGATCACTTTATTGTCACTCCGCAAAACTTCACGAAACCCGCATGGCCAGAATTGACAGGTTTTCATCTTTCTTTTCGATTTAGTATCGTCAAAATCTATACATATTTCACTTTGTTACGGCTTCCCAAACATTCTGTTTTTCGTCTTGATTTACTTCTTCATCGTACCCAAATTGCCCATTCAAACTTTGCCAGTACCAAAAAACACACAACTTTGCCAGCAACTCAAATCCGGGCGTTTCCCCTCTTTTTGCATCCTCAAATTCATCTGGTGCCTCGGTCCAATAATCCTATTACGTCACAATCCTTATTTTCTTCAAAGGTCGCACAAGTTTTACCTGGTTTCCCTTGTACCTGGAACAGAATTGTAGCTTCGTCCTCGGCAGCCGGGAATTATTCTTTCCGACAAGCACTTGTCCAGGCAACTCATGTGCATGTGAATCGATGATGCAACAGGTAGAGCCTCAGACTGTAATAACATACCAAAATTGATGGAGATGAGGTTTGAAGCTCGTAAGACCGTTTTCTGCTTTGCCTTCAGCGTCGATACCCCTCGTCTATCGCCAAACGCTAACGAATTTCAGTATTACGCGATGACTGTAGGATAAATGGGCAGAACTAAGTTAAACAAAAGTACTAAAGTAAATAGTTATTACGCTTCCGTAGAATATTTAATACTGAAGAAGTCTAGTAAGCTGTAGTTTATTGCGAATCTATTGAAACAGTAAAAATACAGAGAAGTCCTTTCAAAGCACGCCAACAGTCAAAAGAAAAACACAAAAGGAAATAACTATTACCATCATCAGCTAGATCAGATAGCATCTTTGCAAAGAATCATGGCATGACGTATATAAATCTACATTAACAGAACAGAGAAAGATAAAAAGACAGAGCACAGAAAAGCACAGAGAGATGTTTGCGTTACCGACTCTTCATTTTGGTTATCGAGAACAGATCATTTTCGGAAGTGAATAAATGGTAAGGTAGCACGAACATGTAATATGAAAGGGGCCAAAGCGTATTTAATGCCAAAATGCCATACGGAGCTTGGCAAATCATAATGAAAAAAAGAACAGAAATAACTCATCTCCTTCGCTAAATCTCAAAAAAACTAAAAATTGGAAACATTCTTTAGCTAAACATCATCATGTAATCTGCTCTGATTTGTGTCTGGGTAGAGGCGAAAGAGAAATTTGGCCCCTGCTATTATATGAAGTGGCACAACGTGATTTTATAAATCTGAAATGACGTAAGGAAAGATTCTAGCGGTATCTTGGATACCAAAGTCCAGAGTGATTCAATTGTAAAGCTTTGTATTTTGCAGGCCAAAATAAAATGACTAAACTCCCAGCCGTCAACGCCATTTAGTTTTCGGCACGATGGATACGGCATGTACGAATTCTGTGCAACACCTCGAGTGATACACAGGAACATAAATACTACAATCGATAAAACATTAAGTTGAACAAGAAAAATTAAAAACAATACGACGATGTCGTCATATTTCGACGCGGATAAAGTTGCTGCAGGACCGTCGTCCGTTCGACGGTCAAATACGCATCGCGAAATATATATAGCGACTACACCCGACGCGCTTTCGGATTCAGCCTACGCTGCGTCAGAAGCTGAAAATGACACTTATGCCGAACGAGAGAAAGAAACTGCAACACCGGATTTACTATCTATGTTAGCTTCAGCTCAGGCGAATGGAGCTGCAGGCGACCGGGGTTTGAGTTATGAGTTGCAGCAGCGGGCGTATAATGAGAACCGGAACGCGCTCGGACGCGCGATAACGACTGTGATGGCAATGCTGAATGAGTTAAGGAGTATGAATAGTAGTTGGCCTGCGCAGTATCCTGTTTTTGGTTCTGATCTGCGACCGGGAATGCGACGGGCTGCGACGGAAAGCGTCGTGAGAATGAATGGCAAAGGTAAAGAAGCCGCGCCTTCAGAGGAGGAAAGTACTCCAACTTCAGAGGAGCCAAGATTAATGAGCAATGAACTATCACACGAGTTCAATGTACTGAAGTTAGACTTGAAATTAGGCGCTGTCAGCCCGGTGGAGTTGGTACAAAGTTTGGAGAAATCGGCAGTGGCGTCATTACTCGATGGGAAGATTGGCCAAGCTCTTCGACATCTCAGTTCATTAAGAGAAAGAATTGAAGATACCTCATCGAAAGTACTAATCACTGGTGATTTAAACGCTGGAAAATCTACATTCTGCAATGCTCTTCTACGGCGAAATGTACTCCCCGAAGATCAACAGCCTTGCACCAATGTCTTTTGCGAAGTTCTTGATGCACTGAATAACCATGGAAAGGAAGAAGTACACGCTATCCCACATGGTGAAAAGTACGATATCAATGACGAGCGCACATATGACGTGTTTCCTTTGTCAGAGCTGGAGCGGTTGGCGATAAGTCCGGAACGATATATTCTGCTTAAAGTATACATTGAAGATGCGCGACCACCCGAAGAGAGTTTATTGCGTAATGGAGTGGTTGATATTGCATTGATTGATGCTCCGGGACTAAATATGGACTCGATGCAGACGACTGCCGTATTTGCTCGACAAGAAGAGATTGATGTGGTTGTGTTTGTCGTCAGTGCAGAGAACCATTTTACACTATCAGCGAAGGAGTTCATTTGGAATGCGGCGCATGAGAAGGCATTTATTTTCATTGTTGTTAATCGATTTGATAATATTCGCGACAAAGGACGATGTACACGATTAATTCTAGATCAAGTGTCGAGTTTATCTCCGCAGACGTTTAATGATTCTGAGGATTTAGTGCATTTCGTTAGTTCAAATAAGGTGCCCACTAATCCTGGAGATGATGATGGTGGTGACGATGATAATGATAATAATGGAAATGGCGACAATGGTGATGGAGATATTGCAGACTTTGAACGTCTTGAACAGTGTCTTCGGAATTTTGTTCTTGAGAAGCGAGCATTGTCAAAACTTGCGCCAGCAAAAACTTATTTGCTGAATTTACTCGGTGACATTGAGGCTTTAGGCAACTACAATGCCGAAGTTTCGGAAAGTGAAGTGAAGCGGTTGACTGACGAACTCGATGAAATTACTCCAGTGTATGAAAAGACTTTGGCCGAAAGCATTCGTGTGAGTGAGAAAGCCGAGACTGAGATTGAGGAGATTACGAATAATGTGTATGAACATACTCGGTATAAACTCGAACATGTTATTTCCGAGATTGGCAAGTCTGACTATGTGAATTACCCTGGTTTGCTGTTTGTCTATTCATATGCATGCGATACACGCGACGCAATGTTGATTACATTACAGCAGAGTGTTCTTGAATGTGAAGAGTTTGCTCGCAAGAAGACTACAGGCGGATTCAACGTACTGAAAGGAATGGGATTACAGCAGTTCCGTGGAACACCGTATTATAGTGAAAAGGTATTCAATCATGGTTTGATGTTTTCTCGAAAGAAGGATGTTCTTGCGCGAGGTTCAGTTGTTGCTGAAGTTGAACTCTCTGATTTCTTCGAACTTGATCAGCGGGAGAAATTATCTGGAATGGGCATGTCGCTTACGCTTGCGACTGTCGCCGGAACAGGCGCGTTCAGTGTTCCGACCACGTTTTACAGTGGACTTGCAAGCGCAACGTCAGTAATCGGATTGGGAAGACTCAAGAAGTTTATTGTTCCTGCACTTGGAGTCGCGCTAATTGCCGGCGCACTCTATTTCATTCAGGAAATACCCAAAGTTGTGCCACGCAAGATTGCAAAGAAGCTGCATGCCGAACTACGTGCCGTTGACTACGTCCACTTAAACGCTGCTCGAATCTCTGGCGAATGTCGCAAAGTTCTACGGTTCCCAGCAGACGACCTGCGTCGCGCGTTCCAGGCCATGCTGGATGAACAGGCCGCGACGAAGGTTGATCGCACGAAGCAGGTCGAGCAGGCTGAACAGGCGCACACGTATTTTGCGCGCTTGAGACAGGAGGCGAATGACAATCGCGTTGCTGTTTCAGGGTTTGATCTCGAGGCGGGGTCGACGCTTGTGGATTAGATTGGTAGGGGGAAGAAGGATTCGGGGGTATGAATGAATGATGACTAAAAATGGGGTTTACAAGACCCAAAGCTCTCCTAGTACGCTCTCTCTATGTATTTAATAAACTCTCTCGTACTCTTTTTACATGTTTTTTTTCTGTTTTGCTCTGTATCTACTGTTTCCACAACGGGATAAGGCGCACACCGCCTGCGATGGAGCCAAAGAAGCCAACGGCCCAGTCGCTGACGAATCCCGATTCCAGCGACCAGTGGATAGTCAAGGGAAAATAGGCTGCCGCGACCATGAGTTGGCGGCGCCAGAGCGTGGCAGCAAGCGCGTCGTCTTCGACTTCCTTTGCGGACTTTGTCTTCTCCAACGGAGCAGCAGCCGCTTTCTTCATCAGATAGCGCTCCCGGGCGAGTCTGACAAACTCCAGAAGGATGTGCAGCATCCACAGTCTGGACGACAGCAGCCACAGCTTAGCGATTGTGCGCTTGGAAACAGGAAGAATGTCGTGCGAGCCCAGATAGGCTACGTTCTCGAGCGGCTGGTAGAGCGTGTTAGACACGACCTGCGTGTACGCGACGAGCCGCAGAAGCGCGTCCCGCGGCGGGTTCTGGACAGTCTTCGAGGCCCAACCGAGCAGCCCGACGAGGCCCCAGAGCCGGCTGAAGATGCGCACGTCGGACACGAGCGACGACAGACGGCGCAGACGAAGCACGGTCTGCGACGGCGGCAGCAGCGACGCGAGGCCCGGCGCGTCCGCAGCGGCAGCCCCGCGCAACGCAAGTACGACGTCGAACTTCTGCGCTAGCTGCGACAGCTTGGCGAGCAGCTTAGCACGCGCGGTCACGTTCTGCACGAGGCGCAGCGACTCGGCCACAAACACGAGCGCGTACTGCGCGCTCATCAGGTTCAGGTCCAGCGTCGACGCGTTCGACAGAATCCGCGACGCCTTCTCCAGCATCGGATCAGCGCCTCGCGCGGCCGACACCAGCGACGCGTGCAGTTTCGACCCTTTCTTTGGCTCGACCATTTCTATTCTTTTTTTTCCCTTAGTTTCTTGTTAGAAAGGTAATAAGCACTCGCGTCTGTTCCCCGCCCGCACGAACCCACTTTGAATCGGCGGAATATCGACGCCTTCTTATGTCTTTCCCAACGCGCGGGGAACCGCGGATTAGTTTTGCCGAGCACGTGATCTGTATAGTTCACGTGACACGCAGCTAAAGTGGTGCGGCGGTCATCTCCGCCATTAACCCAAAAGAAAAAAAAAAAAGAGACCCCGTTTTACTTCAGAAAAGGGATCGGGAAATTCCTTGTGCTACGAAGAAAATAAAAACTTAGAAATATGTCATTCTCTCGATACGTGTTTGGATGCTCAAAGACTCTGGGATCAAAGAGCGTGCTGCGTTCTGCGGCTGCATTTCGTGCTCCTCTGATTTCATCACGGTTCCCGGCTAGGCGGTTTGCATCAAGCGATACCTTCCCTTCATGTACGATTCACTATTGATCTGGCAGATATTTAATTGAAAACATTACTGATTTCTCTAGCGTTTCTTTACACTGAGGACCATGAATGGGTTGGCCTTGAAGACACCAATATCGCCATTGTCGGAATCTCATCTTATGCATCGCGTGCATTGGGCGATGTCGTTTATGTAGAGTTACCGAGTGTTGGAACAGCTGTCGTCGCTGGTGATCCCATCGGAGCAGTTGAGTCTGTCAAATCGGCTTCTGATATCTACGCACCCGTTTCAGGGGAGATTCTTGAAGTCAATGAACTCTTAGACAAGAAGCCGGGCTTGGTTAACAGTGAGACATATCAAAAAGGTAAATATTTAAATTGTGCTTTCTATTCAAACAACAAATCGTACAAAGACACCGAATCTAATCTTTAAATTCTTCTTTTTTTTTTCAGGATGGATCTGCAAAATCTTACTCAAGGATACGGCCGAATTAGAGCAATTGATGACGAATACTCGGTATGAGACCTTCATTGCTACCGGGGAATAAAGCAAGATCAGGAAACAAATCGCACCCTGCCTCTCAGTCGTTGTCATCCATTAGCTTCCATAGAGAGTAGCAGACATTTTAAATTCGGTAAAGTGTGTCGTAAATCAATAACTAATAATGCTTGTGAATTCATCAACTGTTCGATATCTTTATTAAGTAAAAAGACGCCGTATTCGAATCTGTAATAAACCGAGCCCCGGGGCCATAATGGAAACGTTCTTGATCCCTGGAAACTGCTGATAGGATCTTCGACGTAGGATTTGCTTCCAGCGGGGAAAACTGGATATCGCAGTTTGATTTCGAGGTAAAATGAAAGTAAATAAACCAAATGTGCCGTGTATCCCAATGCCATCCCGACTGCATCGTCGTCACATCCACTATATTCTGTATTTGGTAACTCCACCCCACGTATTGAAAACGCCAGACTTTTTCCCACAATCTATCAGATAAGTAGTTAGAAATTGAAAACAATGCTAAATTCATATAAGAGACTCACAGGCTCAATTGGATATACTTTCTCCAAATCTCCACATATCCGCCGCCGTTGTAAAAACACTTGATCGGCGATCCGCAAAGACTTTATCCGCCAATTTTCAATCTCAATCTTCATTTCCTCAATCGTCCGTCTCACATCCTCGATTTCCTCATTTCCCGCAACCAACTGTTCTCTCCGCAGCGATAATCGTTCTATCAACTCAATTCGCTGATTTTTCCGCGTCTCGAGTAATTGTGTTTCCTCAGATAAACATTCTTTCTGACGAGATAACCAGATTGATTCACTTGATAATCGTATTGGCGGTTTAAACGATGCCGCGTGGGATTCGAGATATTTGGTAATTTCACGATCAGCATTGTCGCGCGCCCGTGAAGCTGTGGCAAGATTGCTTTCTAACTTTTCAAGCTTCATCAGATGTATACTCTGTTATCGGGGCTTTGGATGCTTTTCTATGTCGTCTTCGTCTTCGTCGTCGTGGTCGAGATGGGAGATGAGGATGATAGCGTGCGGCGCAAAGATGGATGCGCGGGCAATTTACTCCATATCGTCGCATCTTGCTTACTTTCGGCATTGCAAAGAATCGTAAACAACTATTTCATGTTTGATCGTATCTCACCCGAATTAAGGAAGGCCAATTATGCGAAACGGCATTTTGTAACTCTTTCATCATCTGTATTACAGTAAAGTTACAACCAACTTTAACTGGAGATCTCTCAATTCCAAACTGATCTTATTTACATGAACGCCGTTCAATTAATTCATCTATGAGTGTTCAAACAGAAATAAAACTCTATTAATCAAAGTAAATAATTAACTGTACAATCATTAGACGGCATAAATTAGTATAACCAAATCACTGATTGCGTGCAATGCGATAGAAACAATAATACATTTCAGTTAATGACAACAATATTTGTTCTGTACGTAATGCTTGGTTGACGACGACTTCCCAAATAATCATGCATGATAACAACCATTTCATTAGTACAAAAGTTTTTCATCCAGCGACGAGAAAACCCAATTACATCACATAAAGAAAGAAAAAATAGAAGACTCATCAAAGTAGATAAATAAATCCGCATCATTGGAGACACTCGAAGGAGTGAAAAGCATCAAGTCGAAAGAGATATAGCACTTAAATTCGAAAAATAGAAAGAATAAAAGGGAACACTTACACTACTATCAACGGCACCTCTGTAATTTACTTTTATTTCTCGGCCACCACAGCGACAGTCTTATCAGCTTTTACCAATAAGACGCGTTCTTCTTCTTTAAAAAGTAAGAAAGAACTCTCAAAAAACTTGATAGAACATTGTTCTTATCGAAGTCGAGATGATTGCGCTCCTTGTTGGAACGGCAACCAGATTTAGTTTTAAAGGCTTCATTAGCCAGAAAAATTTCAAGATCTGTGTACTCTTTTTGAGCTATACTAGATTCTTGTCGTTCTGCTTCTTTTTGAAACAGTAACGAAGATATATGTTGAAGACTTCAGCTAAGCCAACAAAATCACAAGATCTGTATACCCTTTTTGAGCTTTACTAGATCTCGTCATTGTGCCCCAATTAGGAACATCAACGAAGATATAATTTGAAGGCCTGTATAAGAGCCAACAAAATCCCAAGATCAGCGTACCCTATTTAGGCTTCACTCGATCCTGTCATTGTGCTCCAATTAGGAACATCAATGAAGTTTTGATCCTGCAGATCTGTACACAATCCACAGCATCCTGCTGGTACCAGCATACCCTATTTGGGCATAGCTAAATTATAGCTACCGCCTCCGACATTTGCAGAGAAGCGGCCATTGTCTGTAAACCCTTCAAGTTAATCTGGTGAAGAAACAGTTAGATGACCTGTAAAATAAGCCAGAAAGAAAGAAACCAAATGATTCTTACACGAGACAGAAATGTCGCATTCAGAAGATATTTTTCCGAATACGACCAGTAGTGAATCATTCCGAATACGAAATTGATCCAAAAAGCGCAGCTATTTTCTTTTGCGAAAACAGGAGCAAGTTGTATGGCCAAGTAATTGCATGACCCATACCAAAATTCACACACCTTTAGTAGTGCTAGATAGACAAGTGTCAGTTGCGGCGTCTACGCGTATGCCATAAAGCACAGCGGTTGATTGATGAAATTACCGAAATCCCGTCGTTTCGTTGAATAAACACTATAAAATAATAGTCTGTTAGTAACACTTTCTGGTTAGCTTTTTCAAATCAGAATGCTATATCTCTTTCCGATCTTGTCCCAAAAATCAAAGTTGAAGGAAAAAAGAAGAGAGGCAAACGACCAGCCTCCTGTTATATACAAAACAGTGATGGTTAGGGTCAAGCAATTCACATTGAGAACGGACTTCCTAAAGGCGCCTAATTTCATACGAAAAAAGTGGATCAATAAGATTATCACTACCTATTATATGCTCAATGTAAAGGAGTAGAAACAAGGATAATGAAACGATACAAAGAACGTGCTATTTGATCTTACTTTAGATCACACTGCAAAATGAAGAGATAATCACACTTTGCAGTTCCGTTGACTGCTTCTTCATAATATTGCAAAAAAGTCTAAACGCTCAAATGCCTTGCAAGTAGCCGGTTCACTTCGTGGACTGGTTTTGTAGTATAATCGAGCAATTTGCGATGCTGATAATCAGAGGCAACAAAGTTGATTCGAGTATAATTACACTGAAAGTTTAAACGTCTATAATTAAGCCAAACAGTGCACTTTTCATACCAAACACAGCGCACTGGTAAGTGTAATCAAATCATTACAGACTAATGCATGCGTGACAACTGAGCTGAGCTGAGCGGGGAAGAGAATGACTGGATAGCGTGGCGGTGCGTGCCATGGCGTGTTGGTATGGCGCAGCGTAGAGGCTAGGTTGCTCTAGGCTTGCTATTGTTACCTGGTACTTCCTTTTTCCGCTTCTTTTCTAATCAGTTCGGTAGTTGGATTGTAAGACGAGGAATTGAATGGCTTGTCGTGAACGACGGACTGGTTCTAGTATACAAGAAAGTCTCACTCAGAACGGTTGAATAAGCAGATAATGAAACAAGGTTGCGAGAGTATGAGTGATTATGAATTTGCCTCGCCTTTTTCCAAACCCATTATTAATCACGTAGAATAATCAGATATAGTATTATGTCTATGTTTTAACAATTATTTGTTGATGACGAAGAGAGATACAAGACTGGAAAGCGACAATGTCAGAAGTAATATTGATCGAACTGGCGATGATTGGGTGGATTAGAAAGTTCATGACACCACCCAACAAAACGAACAGAAAATAGACACAAAATGCCAACAAAAACAAGCACAGAGCGCACTAACTGATAAAGGCTACAAAAGGTGAAATAAAAATGTGGGTTATAAAGAGTTTATCTTCGTTGCAGGGTTTCATGTGTGCAAAGAGGAGGCTTATTGTGGCCGTAGCTGGGCCGTCGTCCCTCGGTTACAGGCTTACAGCGAGCAGTAAGCAATGAGCAATGAGCAATGAGCAATGTCATCGGCAATTTGATTACATTATGCAGTTTCAGATTTCAGATTGTCATTGCGTGGGTGTGTGGAAATAGGTTCGTATCGGAGTTTTTCATTCGGAAGCATTGGAATACATAGCGTGTAAGCTCAACGGCAAACCATATAGCCCACACTCCCCACCCCTTTCGGAAGCTTTCTTCAGCGTGATTTCTTCTATTCTACTACATCGCAACTGGAATTATGTCGGTTTGCTTATCTTGCATTGATGTACTAGTCAGAAAAGCAAGCAAACAAGCCAGAAAAGGCTGTATTAGCCTTTAGTCGTCGAGTCGACGATATAGGTTGCCTTCCAAGACCAAGGGAAAATTTAATTTATTGCTCGCAAATGAAGTGGCCTCCGCCGCTTTTCATTCGACCTTTCCGCCATTCCCGTTTTGATTCGGTCCTTTCTTCGCGACAAGTAAATAAACGCTTGTGATTAAATCATTAATATTGTAGGTTGTATTTCTTTTTTTCATCGGGGGAACTGTAGATCGCAAGAGAAAGCGCTGGAGACTTGAGATAAATCGAGATTGCTCACAAATTCCTCGTGCTCCCGCCCGCACTTCGCACTCGGAGTTACAATAAAAGGTTCAAAAAAAGTCTCTCGCTGACGTCGTTTGTTGACAACTTTTCGAGATAAGGCGGGTCAAAAAGTTTTCGGATGGTCTGCTCGCAATGTTCATGCGTAAGTTATGTTTATGTACGATCTTTCAATTAGGCTTTCACTAGTTTGCTGGTTCGAGATTTGAATTTGGTCTTGCGCATTATCACGGCTTTATCTCGAAAAAAAAAAAGGCTCTTTGTGTTGATAATGTTTTAAATTTTACATGATTTATGTCAGGTGTAGCCTAGAATATGTAAAGCCAGCCGCAAAAGATTGTTGAAAATAAGCTAGAAAGATAGCAGAGTTTACTGCAGTGGGCTTTCTTTTTCATTGCAAGCCCAGGGGGACAGTGGACCGAGATTGTGGTTTTAGAATTCGTAAACAACTTAGAGAAAAGGCGCGAAGTTTTTTAAACTAAAAAGAAATAACGCGCAAAGAAAGAGGCCGAGAGCGAGAACTCGGATTCGGAAAGACGGCAGATTACAAAGGCCAGCAAAGAGAGGTCTGGAGTGAGAAGAGAAGAGAGACGTAAGGGAAAAGAGGAGAAGGATTGTAATAGCGAGGGCGGCATAAAATCTCGCAACACATGACTTCCTGACCTGTTTACGCGCAAACTACGGCGAACAAGGTTTTTATTCGTCGTTAGGAAAGTTACAGATATGGATTTCAAATGTCAAATGAAATTCTCTAGCTTTTGGTGGTCTATTCATTTCGACTTGACGATTTGACTGACTGTGAAGACTAGTTTTTGGTTGCTTGTGGGATTTGGCGGACCCGGTTCAGTGGCGCGGCGCTGCGGCGGGTAGAGCCTTGTTTCTAGTCTGTTTCTACGAGTATGATGCTGATGTCTTTCGTAAAAGAAACTCGGTCGAGATACTAATCAAATGGTTTGACTAATACACCACCGTTCTTTAGTGATAGGACCTTGGTATGTTACGTTAACAGTTTATTTCGTGTGTTTTATAGCATAATTTTTTTTGATAAGTGAAAAGAGCAGCAATACCGCCTGGCTGCGCGTGGTTGTGTCTTTTGCAGGTCAAATCTGGCATTAGCACAAGACGTTAGTACGTGCGTGCGTGCGTGGATAGCCAGCCAAGTCAGCGGATGTTTTATCCATATAATCATGGACTCAGTGCATATGGCACCTTCACCTAGCTGAAACAGTTTTAGATCACAGCTACGTTGTTCAGTCTCTCAATTGTAAGATTTCATCATTCAAGGTTTCAGAAATGAGTGAGAGTTTTTAGACACGAATTATTAATTAAAAGGAAAATCGTGTGAACACTGGGAAGTGAAGCTCGGGTGTGTATACTGACAGAGCTGGACGTAAACTTTAACGGCTGCGGCTGCAGAGTGGTTGCGGTTGCGTTTGCAGTCGTCGCTGGTTCGATGTTGATAGTTAATTGACGGTTTGTCTGTTTAACTGGTTCTCCGCAGTTTCAAGGAAGTCGTCTCTCTTCTCTTTAGTAAAGGAATGACCATACTAAAACAATTATCAACTATTTTATTTATGCAGAAAAAAATGCGATACAAAGAAACTCCTCTTGTGCCAAACAAGCATGCAAATAAAACAAAAACAGAAGAGCGTAGTGAACCAAAGTGATGGAAAAACTCACTTGTAATTGAGTAACGGCCGAACTACCGAACAAAACATCAAACAAACGCTAGTCCTAACGCGAAACTAACAAGCGGAGAAAACAGGGTAAATCAATTAAACCACAACAGTTAGAAAAGCGCGAACGACGGACGGCATTGTCGAAAATAGATCGTCGCCCATCAAGTTCTCCGCCACCAGAACCTGTGTTTTGTCTCTACTGCTCAGCAATATGTTACAAGTATTCAAATGCCTAAAAAAATGCAAATAGTGATTACGCCCAGGTAAATAAAACAAACGCGGCATACAGTTCAGGGAATTGAACCAAGTCGGTTTGTCCCGCGCGCGTTCGTAGCCTTTGCATCTGTGCCGACAAAACGGACGGACGACGACGGCCTTGTTTGCCATTTGTCAACCTTCCACATTTTGCCGCGCTGCCGCTGCACGCCAATCTTTTATTTTATTTTTCATCTCACTAATCACAACATGTCAATGCTCAATTTCTGCCTACTTTTCCGGTTCATTTGATTATCTGGCCCGTCGGCGTTCATGAAAACGCATTGCTAACGTGGCAAAGTGAGCACCGCACACCATTCATTACAACGGCAGAGTGGAAAGTGGGCTCGCATTGTAGTTCACCTGCATTGAACACGAGCGGGTTTCAAATGCCGACCTGTAGTAGTAAAGTAAAGCCAGCGCGCGCGTTATAGTCACGAATTCTCTTCACAATTAATATCTCCCAATTGCAACAAAACCAACTATAAACGTGTGAACATACACAATCTGACACGCTGACGCACGCCACTTATCTCCACTAACTTTCCGATAATTCTACTTTCCCTTTTCAGATTTTACCCTCCTCGTGGGAGGAGAAATTGAAACAAGAGTGTTTAATAGAGCAAGGATTGTGTAAGAGTGACCAATATCTTCAAATTTGCGCAACAGCAATTATCATCGGAAGTGATAACTCAACAATTTCCAGTGGCGTGCCAATGCAATCAATGCCTTCACTCCACTCTGCTCCCCTAACTCAACTAAACTCACCTATCAACAAGACTTTCTTTTTATAGGCGCAATCAGTTTTGACTCACGAGCAGTCCCAGCCGGAAATACTTTGGTATCATTACTCTTTTCATCTAAGCGGGGCTTTTGGGTCAAACTTGTTCGCACCAGAACCTCATTTCACTGTAATTGACTCATGGCCTGGTCTCTAGCTCTAATGATTCTAGAGCCGTACTACGTAACAACAGGCTTTGTAGTGACGGATGATTCTACACGAATCCCCCTTGACAACAAGTTAAGTGGTGCAATTCAATTAAACCAATCGTTATCTTCAACGCATAGAGAAGCACATTTCAAAGAACCCATATTAAACTTTACATAGAAAAGTGACGAGTGAATTAATCCCTTTTCGCATTCCACCCAATTCCACTCAAAAAGAACGAAAAGAGGAGACTCAATTCAAAAAAAAAATAGCACGTCATTTAATTTCTTTGTCAAGAAACGTAAACTGAACGTTTTCAATATTTTATGAGTCCCCAAACGTTCGTCACACGACTAAACTTTATACGGTCAAGATTGAATCTGTCTAGCGCTTGTTTCTCCACTCTCGCAGTAGCTTCTCCTGCAACCATCTCCACCACATCGTCATCGTCACTGTTGCAACAATCACAATCAACAATGTCGCATCTTTTTGCCGATCAAAAGCCCCCTATTATTTCACTTTCGGCCAAAACTCATTTTGACGCTCTCTCAAACAAGGAGAAACTCTATGCTCATCATTTCTCTCGGTCCGTCGCACTGATCTATCGATCTATCTATCTCCGTCTCCTACTAACAATCGATCTAGAGCTGCCCACTATGGAACTCGCGTAGTACTTCAACAAGTGTCGCCGTACTCTGAGACAATTTACGATTTAATTTTGTCTTTTTACAAAAAGTACCCTGATGGAATCGTCAAAGGTCTTGTCGATGATTCGGTTATTAGCCAAGAAGATGCGGAGAACTTGATCGATTACTTTGCTCAATTCTTATCCAATTTAGGAGAATTTAAATCGTTTGGTGATATCAAATTCATTCCTAGAATAGATCGTACTGCTTTTATGACTGCATTAGAAAAGATCAAAACCTCGGAGGATGACTTTACAGATTTGTTAGATGGCATTTACAACACTGAGAAAACTCTATTGGGATACAAAGAAGAAGGACATGTCTCTGGATACTATCCTGGTAAAAATATTGTCACTAAGAAGGAAGTAGAGGCTATTCACGATGCAATTGGTGGAATTGTTTTACCTGAGAACACACGAATTGAGAAACTCGACAATGGCGATTTCAACTTACTCATTGCTTCTGCCGAAAACAACGACACTGTTCAAATCCGTGATGCAGGAGAAGGGAAAACCGAGTTTGATATTCCTGGATTTGGAAAAGTCCATTTGGTTTACGGAGACCATGCAAATGAAATGAAACAAATTGCCAAAGAGTTAGATAACGCGAAACAATACGCTGCTAATCCTACTCAGGAGGCAATGTTAACTGCGTATATCAAGTCGTTCGCATCAGGAAGTATGCAACAACACAAGGAATCGCAGCGAGAGTGGATCAAAGACATCTCTCCCGCCGTCGAGACCAACATTGGATTCATTGAGACATACAGAGATCCAGCAGGTATTCGGGGAGAATGGGAAGGATTAGTCGCGATGGTCAACAAAGAACGGACAAAGACATTTGGCAGTTTGGTGTCGAACGCGGAAAAGTTTATTGGTTATTTGCCATGGGATAAGGAATTTGAAAAGGATACTTTCACACCACCTGACTTTACATCTCTTGAAGTCATGACATTTGCCGGTTCAGGAATTCCGGCTGGTATCAATATTCCCAACTACGACGATATTAGACAGACACTAGGTTTCAAAAACGTCTCATTAGGAAATATTCTGAATGCAAAGTCTAGTAATGAAAAGACACCGTTTATCCGTGATGAGGATCAAGAACTTTATGAGAAACTCCGCGGTCCATCTTTTGAAGTTCAGGTTGGATTACACGAGTTATTAGGCCATGGATCTGGAAAACTTTTGTCCGAAACCTCTGCTGGAAAGTTTAACTTTGACCATGAGAAGCCTCCTGTTTCACCAATCGACGGAAGTATTATCAAGACATACTACAAGCCAGGCCAAACTTGGGGTTCATTGTTCGGTACCGTTGCAGGCGCCTACGAAGAATGTCGTGCAGAGTGCGTTGCAATGTATTTATGCACTGAGCCTGATATTCTCAAGATCTTTGGACACACAGAGACATCAACTGAAGAAGGTTTAGCCGATGATATCGTCTATATAGCGTACTTGCAGATGGCGCGAGCGGGAGTCTCTGCTTTGGAGTTTTGGGATCCGGAGACTAAGAAGTGGGGACAACCGCATATGCAAGCTAGATTTTCAATCATGAAGACATTCCTTAACGCCGGAGATGACTTTTTGACATTGAAAACAAAGACCACTACAAATGAGAATGGCGAAGAAGAAATTGAAGATTTGGAGATCATTCTTGACAAGTCAAAAATCAAGACCCAGGGACGTCAAGCCGTTTGTGAGTACTTGCAGAAATTGCATGTGTACAAATCAAGTGGCGATGTAGTCAAGGGTAAAGAGTTATTTGCCGAAACTACAAGAGTCACTGATGATCTTGCGAAATTGAGAAGCATTGTAATGAAAAAGAAATTGCCAAGACGCTTATTTGTGCAGGGAAATACGTTTGTCAAGGATGGCGAGGTTGAATATAGAGAATATGAAGCTGATGCGGAAGGTATGGTTAAGAGTTTTGCTGAACGGAATGTTTAAGTAACTAAAAAGAAGAATAAAAATGCTCATTTTATTTATATGAATCATGATATGAATTGTATTTAACCAACACCGAATATGCATGCAATAGACCAGAGAAACACCATCATTATAAATGTAAAACACGAAAAGAAAAGTATATGAATGAATAACAAAAGAAAGCAATTATGCACATTAAGAAGTTATAACGTAAAACATAATTCATAAGACAACAATATATCAATCATGGCGGACAAAGATATTCCGGCTGAAGTGGGCGAACAGAAAGTAGTCGCGGAACAGGAACATACATAGTGTCTACCACCGGGTATGCAAAAGGATTTCGATAAGATGCAAGATTATGCGGCGGCGGCGGTTGCAGCGGTTGCAACGGTACGGCGGCCGGATGTAATGAAACCGGCAAAGAAGGATGAGGAGGTGGCGGAGGTGGTGGTGGAGGCGGTGGTGGATATAAAGTTGGAGGCAATAGAGGTGGAAGATATGAATGTAGAGGAGGGAATGTAGGTGTAAATGCAGGATATAGTCGTTTTGGAGGCGGAGGCGGAGATAATGCAGTTGCTTTGCGTTTGCGTGGTTGTGGTTGAGGCGGTGGCTGTGGCTGCTGTAGTTGAGTCTGCAACTTTGGCTGGGGCTGTAGTAAAATCGGCTGTTGGGTATATTGAGAAGACGTAAGAGGAATGCAAGATACTGGCGACCCTGGAACAGAGACGCATGCAAATCGGGCAGCTCGTCGCCAACGTACGAACGCAGCTAATTGAGGTCCCCAGGCGTCCCATTCGGCTGTAGAAACCGATAGCCGGTAGTTAACGTGCTTTAGAAACTCTGTTTCCATGACTGCGATCTCGTTCACTGGTAACCGTGAAACTTGCGCCCATGTGCGGTTTGTGTATGTGTTGTCGTCTAGGAATTTGTTTGCTAGTACGAGGGCAACAGTCAGCACACGGTATTCGGAGCCTGGTGTGCCGATGACTGTTGGTGCGTGTGTGCGTAGTCGGTAAATGTAAAGAAGTGCGGCAGCGACGACGGCTCGTGAGACTTGTGTACGAGCAAGAATGGCAGATGTGAATGCTCTAAATTCGGGAGTAGCGACGCATGCGGGAGGTAAAATAGCAGTGTCGACATCAAACTCATATGACTGAGCGTGCGATAGTGAGGCGTTCACGGCAACAGCAGCAAGAGCACTGGCTGGTGCAAACCAAAACAGGCAAGCGAGGTTAGCGGCTGTTGCGCTCGTAGCTGCAGATACTGGCGAAGTGGCAGACACTGGTGAGGAAGCTGGTGTAGGCTGGTGGTAGGCTGATGACATAGACATTGAGGCGAGTACTGACGACGACAAGGACGAAGACGGCGGTGGTCTCGCGGGCTCTGGCGGCGGTGTCGGGAAAAATGCCAGCATTATGACGCGAAAGGAGGAGAAAGAGGAGAAAATAAACAGCAACAAACGACAAACAGAAATGACAGAACAGCAAACAGCATGACAGAAACAGACAGGTGCAGAAAACCGGGCTTAAATAGGATTGCCGCGTTTTTTGGACTAAAACCCCGTCCGCGGCGGCCAAGTGGGCCTCGGGCTCGTGACGCCGCCGCCGCCATAGCGGTGGCTACCTTTCTTTTCTCTTTCCCCCTCCTTTCCCTCTTTTATGCAAAAATATGCATTTGCAAGCAATAGTCAATTTAGAACAGATATGTTTTACAATATTTTGCAGATGTTTAGAGACGCGGGAGGCCGGGAAATGGGCCGTCCGGCTCCTTTCTGTAGCCGTCGCCCGTCGCCGTCAGACCCGGTTCACAAGCCGCATCAGCCGCACAGCCGCATCGGTTTAATTTCTTTTCTAGCCCCTGGCGGAAGGGCGAGTGCATTGATTGATTGAAACCAAGCAGCCAATTTTCTTTTCTTTGCGAGAGAGCAAAGTTATTTTTCGCGACGGAGCCGGCCTGCCGTCGTCACTCGTCACTTCCTCCTCAGCCACAGATTAATCTACTTATTATTTTAGTCATTCTGCCCAGCCACTCTTATCCGCCGCACAGCCCACAAGTTCCCTTACGTAGCTCTTGCTGCCTTTCCCCAAGACCGTAAGAAAGCGCGACGAACGACACGGTAGAATAGAAAAGGACAAGCGCAAATCGAGCACGAGCGATGGAGGAGATCCTCTCTGAGCTCGCGTCAGCCCACTCGGCGGTCGCGTCCGAGATCGCGGCGTTGGCGCGTTCTTCGGACGACACCTCGCGAGCCGCCGCTGCTTCCGCCGTGCTCACTCGTCTCCGCGCCGCCGATTCCCTCGTCGATCTCGCTGAGACGCGTCTTTTGGCCGAGCCGAAGAGCGTGTTGGCCTCGTACTCCGCTCGACTACGTGATGCTAAGCAGGAACTGAAACTGTGAGTTTGTTTGTTACGTTTGGTTGGGAGAGCGGGGTGGGAAGACAAGGCTGCGTGGTAGGGGAAGAATGTGCGTGACAGGGCTGACATTGGACTTCTTGGAAAAAGCGATCGTGCTGCGTTTCGCACCGCGCAGCTCTCCGCACGCAAAAATGCGGCCTCACGCGCCCGCGCCGCGCGCACACTTCTTCTTTCGTCTTCTGCGTCGTCGCCGGCTGCGTCGCAGACCTCGCCGTCGTCGCAAACAAGCGCAAACAGCCGCGCACTCAGAGCAGCCGAAGACGCGACCCTTTCGCTCCGCCGCACCCACGCACTTCTCGACGCTGAAATCGCAAAGTCAGAGCTCTCGATCGACTCTCTGCGCTCGTCAAACGCAACTCTGCGCAAACTCGAGAAAGAGTATTCAGCTTTTGATATCCTTCTAGGCACATCGCGAAAGGTCATCGCCGTTCTCGAAGCTGCTGATAAGTGGGACCGCATTTACATGCTCTGTTCTCTGGGCTTCTTGGTGCTCGTTGTTTTCTACATTGTGTACAAACGCATTCTGAAGGCCCCAATCAGTCTTGTAGTTTGGTCGGTCTCTAAAGGCGGTAAGTTGGTCTCTGCTGTTCACAGGCACTCAGATAGCTCGGTTATACCAGAATCGGTCGTGACTGAGGTGGATCCTATAGTGGTTCATACTGAGCTGTAACACTGGTCGACCTGTGTTTTTGTACATTAGTATCATGACTCTTTTGCATCATCAAATAACTCCTGTATAATGATTAAATCAATCACATCAATCAGTTCTATAAAAGTACACTAGTCGTTTCTGTCGTATGGATATTGAGGTTTACGACACACAAGAACATGCATTTTTAAATATTATGGCACTTACAAATGGTGATATATTTGCAATTATGCGCTTCATACTGTACTTTCAAGGCGGGCCACTTGCAAACTAACCAGTGAGACTGTTTGATAGGCTGCAATACTAAAACACTGAAGAGTCAAGTTTCTTGATCCAAGAAGAAACGTCAAACATTCATCTTTTCTGCTTTATTAATTCTTTGGTAGAACTTTATGCTAGAATAAACATTTACATTCTGCAAGACTTTTGCATGATGCTATTATGAACATGAGAAAAAAGCTGTTCAACATTCATTGCTGATATTAGTAGCAATTTTGTAAAATTCTGTTGATAGTCGATTGAAACTAGACATTTAAGTCGTATCATCACTGGGCTCAAAACATGGTAGTGCTCGATTGAGTAGATCTGACCATATGCAAAGACACTACTGAATTGAAACAAAATAATACTGGTAAACGGTGAATAGAATCTACTCACTCACGTGAAAGAAATTTATCAATAAGCGAAATATTAGAAAAAACGCCCCAAAATCTGCGGCTCAAAATAGTTTTATTAAAGTCGTGTGAAAGAAATCATTATATAGTACAGATAACTTACTCCTCCTTGGGGAGAGAAGTAAGACGGAGGTAAGGCTTAACGGCCTTGTATCCGGGGAAGAGCTTGTCAGCCTGCTCGTTGGAGATGGAAGCAGCGACAACGACCTCGTCACCAGGAACCCAGTTGATGGGGGTAGCGACCTTGTACTTGTCAGTGGCCTGGAGAGAGTCAATGACACGCAAGACCTCGGTGGTGTTACGGCCAGTGGATGCGGGGTAGGTGAGGATGAGACGGATGGTCTTCTTGGGGTCGATGATGAAGACGGAGCGGATGGTCAAGGGAAGACCCTTGCCGTCACGGTTGGTGACGTCCTGGTAGTCAAGCATGTCGTACAAGTACGAGATCTGTCTGTCGGCATCGGCAATGATGGGGAAAGAAAGGTGGGAGCCAGCGACCTCGTCGATGTCCTTGATCCACTCCTCGTGGGACTCGAGGGAGTTGGCGGAAAGACCGATCAACTTGACATTACGCTTGTTGAACTCGGGCTCGAGCTTGGCGAAGGCACCGAGCTCAGTGGTGCAAACGGGGGTGAAATCGTCGGGGTGGGAGAAGAGGATGACCCATGAGTCTCCGATGTACTCATGGAAGTCGAGCTCACCCTTGGTGGTGGTGGCCTTGAAGTTGGGGGCTGTTCAGAAAAAAAACCAAGCATTAGCAATCGCGATCCGACGTATAGCTATCAATTAGAGGTAACATACCGGCAGAGCCGAGACGGAGACGAGGAGCTTCAGCAGACATTGTGTATAGAGAACGAAGTTGTTGACGACGAGGTTATGACGGCACGCACGACCTTTATAAATATTCTATGGCTCTGCCGCCTTTGCAAAATTTTTACTTTGGTGGTGCCGCCTGGCCCTCTCATCAAAGCTCTGCGCTCGCTACGTACCAATCGGGACTAGCTGAAATTGCGTGCTTGTGGCGCGACTCCCCGTTATAGGGCGTGCGCGCACGTGAGTTGACATACTCTTTGTAAGAGATTTGGTAAGATTGTGGCGCGACGTCATTAGCTTGAACTTATTTTGGCAACAGCAGCCACAGTTACGAAGCACTTTTTATTGAATTTGTTCAGACAGCTTCTTTTGTTCATAAAAGTCACTTATTGACATACATCAACTGTTAATTGTTGATTTTTGATGGTGTGTGTGGAGGCGATGTGTTGTTGAGTCTCGTTCTCGGCTGTTTCTCAAGGCTTAATTCTCGACTAAACTGACGTCAAATCAGCGCACCACCGAAACATGTAAACTAAAAAAAATTCAACGAACCCGACCCCACCACCAAAAACAATCCCTCGAGAAAGATAGTAGAACACGAAACAAAAAGATTCCGCGTAGGAGGGTTTAAAGAGCAAAATCATCTGGAAGTGCTAGTTCAGCCAATTATCTGCATTGAATTACAAAGCTAGTGCGCGTGTGTGTGTGCGCATGTACGACGACCTTCTCGTAACCTTAGTTATCTGAGCGCCGCCCTTCAGCATTGATATTTCCTTCGTTCTAAAGTTTTCTTTGGATCAGAGTGTAAACATATCCTAAATAGAACACAATAACCGAAGTTTTTTCATATCTAGTTTTCCAATCATGCCACTGGAGAAACGAAAAAAGTTTTATCTGTCAAAGTGAAGTCACTTATTTCTTTTCACGATTATTACAAATCTCAGCCCGCAATTTGCCGTTGACAGCCAAAGAGAAGCTGCTGGAGACATTTTGTTGCCGGTTTTTTTTTTGATTATTCTTGGTAATGGTTTATGTCAATAATTCTTTTGACAGCGGCTTGCTCTCTTGCTCTTCGTCCGTGCTCAACTAAGCGTATAGATAATTCTTTACAACGACTTTTGGTTCATGATACTCATTAGTTTTTTTCATATATTACCTCTGTATAAAAACTGGAAGCTGAAATTTGTCGCGACTGTTAATCACATGTCTCGCAGTCAATTTGAAAAGTTATATTGTCGTACAAAATGTGTCAGCATCGGTGAAATGGCGTATTCTAGCTGAAACCAGGGTGTGGCGCACCAAACGCAGGGATAAGTCTCGACGTCTCGATGTACTCCACGATGACTTTGCTGGAAGAGTACCAATACGTTCTGAGCCACCTCTGTGCTTGCTGTTCCTATTATTGCGTCATTTGACCTCGCAGTGGACCAAACTGCTCAGCACGTTTATAATCACGATATCTTGTCATTGAAGTTGTGCTTCGTAATATGAGTAAGTCTCCGGCAACAATCCCTGTTTTTTTTCAAAAATCCCATCTACTTTTTGGTTTTCTCATCTGGAAATCATTTTTTTTACATTTTTATCACTCATTTGTGCCTCAGTTTCTCTGTGGTGTATCAGCGTGTCATTACTTTCATCGACGCTATCGGATAATGAGAAACAAACACAATAATTCTACAAAGAAAGTTCTTGAAATACTGATACCCCTGCTGTCATCTTTCATTTATTGAATTAAAGCTACAACTTTAAATTATTATTTTGGTCTTAGTCTTTTATAGGAAATATCTTATTGAATAAGCAGGGCAATACGTGGATGGCTACTACTGTGCAGACTTATCCGATGAAGATCTAACAGGAGCTCAAGCTTGTCATGTTTTGATGTATTTTGACTCGTAGCAGCATTTTAAATTGATAGATTGCTGTTCAGTTCTAGTGATACTGATTTTTCTAGATCAGATTTGTAGGTATATTCAATGAAGGATATTAAAAACTTTTGTTTATTTTAGGATAATATATGTACCACATAATCAAGAATTAGGGATCTGAGAATAAACCCCCTCTGTAGAATCTTGATCTTATCAGAGATCGTAACATCTTCAAGAGCTTATTTGATAACTTTCATGGCCTGTCAATCAGTAGTAACTGTACTGTAGACCACGTGTTTTAATTAATCTACCATAACTACACTTTTGAATAGTGAACGTAAATCCGCACACGACAAAACAGCAATTTTGACTCTTTAAATTTTCAATGATACGAGTAATTCAGACAGTAGATAACAGTTCTGTCATATTTCTTGATTTTTTGTAATAGACGTAAATTATTCGGATTTTATCAAAAGTATACTCAGACCTAAATTTCTTCTATTTGGAATATTACTCTTGCGATCTTGTCACTTCCAGTTTACGTAGTGGAACAGCGTTGGGAGTTCAATCTTAAATTCAGTTTCTAATCGTCACAAGTTACAACCGATAATCGACTCACAATAAACTCAGAATCAGACATGATTTTGCAATCAAAAAATATTCACAGGACAATTGCAGATTACACAAGCATTACATGCGATCACCGAGAGTATATCTGAGACTCAAGATTCAGAAGTGTTTATCTTTCCGGATTTGAAGAATAAAGTGACGCGGATTCCATATGCAATTAATTTCATGTACGGTTTGGATTGGCGATCGAAACAGATAATCTATATTCAATTTGATGCTGATTGCATTATTTCAATCACAGTTTGCTTGTATCAGTATTCAGAGACAGAAAGATCACAGGACTGTACTTCATGAAGAGACTCTATTTCTACCATCACTATGATAATTAATAATTTGCGGCAAAAAATCACCTACTGATGGTTGTGTAATTGAATTATCCTTCACTTTCTTCCCAGCAAAATTGACCCGGTTTAATTTTAGATAACACATATCAAGATGGCCTGATTAATTTGTTCAGTAATTAATGCAGAAGTATTGGTTTCAACATTCCAAAGATTGCAAGATACTCAATGTACCACAAAATCTTAACAGCAGATAATTAGCTGTCATGTATAGCATTAAGTCCTTGCAGCAGATAGCCATTTATTGACTAAATCACTGAATACTCCAAACAACAACGAACAGACTATGCTAGTGAAGAATGGAAATTGCGGAAAGTTAAAAACCGACGACAGCTGAATGTGGTATTGACCTCCAGTAGTTTCGCGTCAAATGTATCAAACAATGACACAGTTCTGTATTTCTGCAATCTCAATTTGGAAAGGCTGCGAATCTGCGGTAGTCCTTTATAGTAACTGCTTAATACTTTCATGTCTTCATACAACCGTCAATAGTAAGGTATGAAAGGCAAATCTGTTTTATGCTGAGAGCGAAGAATCTATGACGCCTAAATATGGTGGTAATTCTCTAGCCAATCTGTCTCAAAACGTTAGCAAAGATCTAGTGTTCTGCTATTTGCTTGACTTAAGAAGGCTATGAAATTGCGACAGTTCTTGATACCACCTGCTTCATTGCTTCTATGCCTTCTAGTAGATATCGATCGTTCAATACAAATACCAAAACTGCTCAAGACATAGCACGTCATATGTTGAATTACATGTATTCTTGTTAGTATAAGTTCTGTGAGACTATACGACACCACTTTTTCAGTAGGCGTACCTGAAATCTGCCGTTTATCAATGCAGTTAGAGCAATGTAGCATATAGAACCGACTGTTATCTCCCTTATTTTAACACTATAGTGCTTATCTTTGAAGTTCAGCATAATGATGTGCGTGATCGTGATACCGTCTATCTTATATATTCGCTGTGAGATTCTTGTGCTAGTCCGTAGCACAATACTGTTTGCATGACACCCATACCAATTTCATAATATCTTGCGGTTCTGACTATCTATGCTTTCGAGCTTTCAGCTTCCGATTATGTGTGGTGCACACGTTGTTGTGTATCACTTGTCAACTCTGTTGACAATACATTGTTCCAGTTTTCTCCGCCATGTCTTGAATAAGGCACTTTTATTGGCAATATTGACTGAATATTGCACGTGGTACCATGAATTGAGTACCGCACAATCGTGAATTAGAAGCAACTAGTTTAACAGCTGTCTTTGTTTAATTGAAACAGCCTATGTCTGCGAATGGTCTGTTTTGATCTGGACGACTCGAAAGCACCGAGCCTGCAACGAGCATCTACCACGAGTTTATTCCTTTGAGTCCTTCAATTACCGATATAGCGATACCAATTTACTATCTACGAACTCTACGAAGCTCTACACGATCTACAGCAGATAGAAAACGACAGAAATGACGAACTCGCGATATACAACAGCGGTCTGAGTGCAATTTGGCTGTTGATATCGGAGCCGCACGAGGGAAGGTCGTGGGGTTGAATACACTTGAACATGCGTATGTATACGTCATTAGTTGACGATGAAAGCATATACAGAAGGTAGTTGAGTTGGTCAAAGTATAAGGCACTAGTACCAAAGTTCGCATCTGTAATGACATCATCGTTCGAACTGTTCTACTAAGTTGGGCAAGCGGTTATAGGAGGAATCGTGTGTTTGGTCAACGGTCAACAGGCAATGAACCTCGGTGTACACATCACCAATCTCAATGCTGGTCGGCCAGAATTCCGACGATTGGTTGCCATGACACTTGAATTGTTTGTAAACAATGATTATGACGTTATTGAGAGGGCTGAAAGAGGCTCTGATCGGCTATAAAAGAGGGGAAACGAGCAGGGACAGGAGAGATCGTGTGATGTTCAGAGTTGCAGGAACTGTAAATGGGCAGTTTGGGTACTATCAAGGCCTTTGACTTTGGCAGAAGACGCGATGTATGAAATCTGATAACTCCATCAATAATGAATGAATATTTGAGATTAAAAAACGAGTCGAAAGATCGAAAGTTGACTAACAATCTGGTTTTTTGAAAAGTTGCAATATGTTTAGAAATGGTAGAGCTAGCACAAGATGAATAGAGCGCAAAATGGCAGTTTTCAGCCCATTTTTGAAATGTTGGTCCCCCATTTCCTCTTCACCGCTTTCCCAGCGGATTTGATCCGTGCCACAAGCTTAATCTTGAGATCTTGAGCTTCTTTCTGATACCAAATATTAATTTAAATAAGAGGGCGGTCGTGCGAGTCTGGTGGCACCAATCCAAGGATTTTAGTGCGCAGCGCGGCGAGCTTG